>JADBJO010013532.1:29583-51971 GCA_016801955.1 Conus betulinus | reverse complement strand
TTTCATTCCGTTTGTTTTGCGCTCTAAATTTGCCATACTCTAAACAAAATGTTTTATCTTTGATTTACACCAGTCCCATTGATCCCCTGTTTTCTCAAACATTTCTGTACTTTCACCTATCTATTTTTTTTTTTAATACAACATTCATTCTGCCAAAGAAAACGGCATCGTTCACATAACTGTTATTAAAACGCCAGTAGCCAGGCCCTCTGACGAATTCACTGTCATTTATTTCAGTAAGTACTGCTCTATGATCCGTATTGGCGACAGACATGATGTCACATGAAACACACTTGTCAGCCAGTTCTGGGCTGGCAAAGCAAAAATCAAGCCGTGCAATAAACGGATTTTGCCTGCACCAAGTATACTCCTTTTCCTCCCCATGAAACACTCTCCAAAGATCTGTCAAGCCAGTGTTTGTAACCATTTTGTTTAATTTTGTAACTTCTTTTTCACAGTGGGGTTCACCGGATATTACGTCCAAACTATTACACATAACAGTGTTGACGTCTTCCATGCACAGTAAGTTTTTCGATTTGCAATTAATGTCTTGTACATTTTTGAAAAGTCTCATTTTTTCCTGCGTTTCATTAGAAGCATACACGTTAACCAGTGTGACTCTCTGTTCTCCGTCTTACTTGAGATAGCAACTATTCTATCGCTGCAGTTTTGAAGTTCAGCATTTCCTTGGAAATGTTTAGATAATTAATATGACTTGCCCTTTGCTATGAGCTGTCCCACTATGATAGAATAATTTTCCTCCCCGTTGTTTCTCCCCAGTAGTTTGCTTCGCTTTCAGTTATATGTGTTTCCTGAAGACATACTATGTCAATCTTCTGTTGTTTGAACAATGAAAACATTGCAGTTCTTTTTAATCTGTTTTTCAGTCCTCATGTGTTTAAAGAAAGAACGCGTAATCGATTCATTTTCCTAGAAAGGAAATAGTAATCTGTTTATTTTCTCCATAAAAAAACAAATGCAGAACACACGCACACACACACACACACACACACACACACACACACACACACACGCGCGCGCGCGCGCGCGCGCGCGCAAGCACACACACACACACACACACACACACACACACACACACGCACGCACACACACACACACACACACACACACACACACACACACACACAAACACGCGCACGCACGCGCGCGCGCATGAATATAGCCATAATCATTGTCAATTAAACGTCTGTCTGGTCCGTAACCGATGTAAACCAATGAAAAGAATAAACCGCAAAGAATTCACCCAACCATCACATCACTGTAAACATCATCGCCGTCAGATTCAGAATTGTCCCTAGTCTGCTGTTGACGTTGTTTGTCAACGTGTTGCGGTGGTGTAGAGTCCGCGGGAAGAACACTTCTGTCGAGGCTGAGCGTGAGGACTCTGCCCGGAATTTCAGCACTGTTTGCGATTTTTCTTTAAGAGAGCTCCCTGCCTTTTTACAGTTCTGCCCCTGCTGGATCTCCTCGACTGGGTTGTAGCACTTAGAGAAGTCGAGTTAGATGATTTTTTTTGTTCGAGTACGGCTAGTAGTTCTACCGGCTGAGTCGGGGGGTGGGGCTTTCTTTTGACCCTGTAACCCGTAGGACTAACACTGGCCCTGTCACGGTCGGAGATTTATCCGGCTCGATCACTGCCAGCACTACAACTGGCCCTGTCACGATCGGAAGTCTTCCTTCGGCAGCCACTGTTCTCCCCGTGGACCACAGGGGTCATGTCACACACAGGGTCACCCGCCTTGTGACCATCTTTGTAGCACTGGCGACACGTTATAGGTCTGTCACACCCCTGATGTTCGGTGCCCCTTACCTAAGCATCTGTTGCACTGAGAGTCGTTTTCTCTCCTGACCGACTTCTGCTCTTTATGATAGAGAGGGGAGGCTCTAAATGGTCCTATCTCTATGAACGAGGGGAGGAGAACGGGTGGGATATCAATGTATACAAACCTTCTGCCTGTTTTCCACCTAGTTAACTTTCCAATAGCATCCCTGTCTCTCTCAGCGGTAAGTTTTGATCGTACATGGTTTTCAGGTTTTTAATGGCATTCAAAATATCATCATCGGAGAAAAAGACGGAGGAACATTACTCACCGTAAGTTTCGTCGCTGGGTTTTCTCGTTCTTCCCCTTCAGGAGAAGTGACAACAAAAGATTTTTTTTTCTTTCACTTCCACCTGTACCCCTCTAATAACAAACCCCTGTATCAAAATCTTGTGTCTCGCTTTCGGCGTGCGAGGATAAATCCTCAAAAGAGCCCCTATTCTCTGTGCTCCTTCCATCGATTCAAAGCCAGCGTTTTTTTTCCACAAAAAAAACAGATCTCCGCCGTAGTGAAAGGCCTTTGGTCAAAACGGATAGCCGATTGTTCAGAATAAAAACGGGCAAGTTTCTGGAGTTTGTATTTGCCATTTTTTTGGGGGGGTGATAAGAGTGATTCTGTCGTCTGAATCGATTACAATGGCCCTTATATGCTGTAAATGAAGGGGTTTATATTTGCATTTCTCTTATTTTTCATTCTCATTTTCTTTCTACCCCCTTACCCCACTCCCCGTTTCTTTAGGTATAAACTTCGACAAGTAATTTATTTAATCACAGAAGAAGTGTTAGCCTGCAGCATATTCCTCCCACTTCTACATTGATCGGTGCAATTTTCCAGAAAATGTTTGATTTATTGCACTGCAAGTTTACACATGGAGTTTGGTTGAAGACGCTCCATACAGGAATATAACACAGCATAACCATGAGTGACCAGGACTCAAACTGGTTCAGTATGTTAAGGTGTTGAAGACAGAGAAACACAATATCCTCGTGCGCGTTTGTGTTTGTTTATCCCTTCACTAATGGTTCTGGAATCGATGATTAAAGAGAATACAATACTTAGATAAAATACGCTTGCAGAGCAGAGATTTCCAACGAAAATGGTATTTGCACGAAACCTTCCACAGGTGATGTCTGAGCTCCTTTTGTTGGCCCTACAACACGCGACAGGCAGCGTTGCAAAACTCTTTCAGTCTGTCTGTCTGTGTGTTTGTTTGTGTCTCTTCATTGTACTACCTTTACTATGCTTGTATTTCATTTTTTTTTCAACACTACAGTGTACATCAATCAGAGATGTCAAATATAGCAGAATTAGTTAAAAAAGGACTAAAACGATCAATGCTGCAACATATGAGATACGGATCTCATCTCGAGAGATGAAATTATTCTCACTGGGGTAAAGTAAGGTAAGGTAATGTTGCTTATATCCCAGCCGACCGCAAAGGGCCATATCAGGGCTGTCACCATGTTGAAGTCAACACACAAGTCATTGAAAACAAACAAACAAACAAACAACGAACGAACGAACGAACGAACGAACAAACGAACGAACAACAACAACAACAACAACAACAATAACACAACAACAAAGATCCACACATCTCTTAAAATACACATTCTAAAAAAGCACCAGAAACTGCGTTAAAGACATTTCTCAAATAAAATCTTAGATTAGACGAAAAATGTTAATGTGCTTCCGAAATTCAAAGATTACATCAGCTGGAACATATCTAAAGAAGATTTTCATGGAGTCTGCTGTAAAGTGTTTATGTCTCATATCGTTCATGTCCCAACACTCTAAAAGAATATGTTTCACTGTGAGTTGTACATGACATGGCATACACCACGGAGTTTCCTCACCTTTTAAAAGATAAGAATGGATGTAAAACGAGTGGCCTAGATGCAAACGGCACAAAACTGTTTTGTCTTTACGGCTGCTCCGTAACATGGTAAAAACTCTTTTAGGTTAGGGCAGATTTTGTACAATTTGTTATCCGTCTGTGAGTTCCATTCCTCCTGCTAGAGTTCTTTGACATAAGCCTGTGTTTGGGATTTCAGATCAGTGTGAAGGATAGACAATCTGATCAGTTCTTTTGTTGTGGAACTCTTGGCAAGTTGATCAACCACCTCGTTGTCTCAAATTCCCACATTGCTGAGAACCAAAGCAAAAACTATGTTGAATCCATCCGATTTCATTGCTTCCCTTCATTTTACTACCTTTGTTTATATATTTCATTTTTTGCGACACTGTGGTGTGTCTCAATCAGAGATGTCAAATATAACATAGTTTGTTAAAAAGGGTCTAAACCAGTCATGTTTCAACATATGAGATTTGGACCTTTTCTTGAGAGAGGATATAATTCTCACTAAATGGAAATGCTGAAGCAAGGGTCCGAAGAAAACGAGTGTATTTGTGACAACTTGAATGGAAGTCAAAGCGCTCGAAAGTCTTCAAAGGCCAGGTACTCTAGTAGGAAGCTTACACTGGGCGTTTGTAAGTCTCTCACTCTTCCAGTGATGGCTTTGAAGTGAACTCATTTAAGAAGCACACATGGCCAAATTGAAATAGATAAGATACGTTAGAGGTGTGTTAACGGCGTCACATCTAAAGCATTAATTGTGCTAGCATGTCCTCTATTGACTAACTCCCTTCGAAAGCGAGTTTTATCATTAGTTTCCACATTCTCCCAACTTCGGCCATATTCTTTGCATCATTTCAAAGACCTTCCATCTGTCGTCATCAGCTTTTAGGGGAAAGGTTTTGGGGGCCACCGATGATCTCTTCAACACAAGCTGGTGTGAATCTTCTCATCTGATCAGGATGGCTCAGAACTGAAGACTGGCATAAAAACAATAAGTAAACTGGGTTCTTTTTTCCATCTCCTCGAGTGAGGCTAATTCTAACATTCTCCTTTTGGGTAAGTTGTAAGGGCCCTGCTACCAGGAGACTGATCATGGAGTTTAATCAAGGTTTTGACCATTTGACAGGAAACTCCGGAATGAATTGGCAGTCTTCTGTAGAGACCATGCAGTCAGTGAGGAGGTAGAGAAGGTATACAGAAGCTTATGAAATGCCTGTCACAGGCAGCGCGCTAACTTCAAAACTTTTTATCTTTTAAACGCCTGTTTCTTTCAGGCCAGTCTGAATAAGCTTCTGAAGATGTAGTTCTTTTGCCTTTTTTCGTTTTTCATACATAATATTCAGAGTATAGAGAAAAGGGTTGAGCGCTGAATTGAGTGGCAGCATCAAAATGGCCATGGCAACATTAAGCTCCTCAGGAATGGTAACGTTACCAACGGACAACACCACCACACACACCGATAGGAAACCAGCACAGAAAGTCCGACATGGCGATCGTCAGGAGACGTCTGGCGATAATGACTTCTTTAGACTTCACTCTCACACTGTTTTTAATCTCTGTTTCTATTACCTGGTCAGACATAGCATTAGCTTTAACTGACCAGTAAATGAGACACTGTCCTGCCGCTATCCACAGAAAAAGAACCAAGTTACAGACGATCATGATGCCGAAAGGAGTAGCCATGACCAGCGAACTCTGCTCTGGTAACAGGAAGTGGGATACAAATACCCTTCTGACTATAAAACTCCCAGTGTGATGTCGAAGGAAGCAGAGGTATTGTGGCCAAGATGAGTCCTAATGTCCATATGATAATACAGGCTATCTGAGCTGATGCAGCAGCTCTGAATCGGATCTGACTGAACGGAAAACGAATCACAAGGAATCGATCTAAAGTAATCAGGCAGATGAGCAAGGCGGACACCTCAGAAGACAGAAAAGCTAAACACCCAGCCACGGTGCAAACTGTGCTCTTTTTCCAGTCAGTTTCTTTCCAGACGTACACGCCAGAAAAAACCTGATCTGCCACTCCAATGGACGCTAGGTAAAGTCCCATCAGAAAGTCTGAAATGCAAAGGTGTAGTATAAAGACAGCAAAGCCGACTTTGGCCTTTTCTGATGAAAACAACAAACGGTAAATTAAACTGCTAATGTTTCCACAAACTGCAAGCACAGAAAAGACTGCAAGGACAAAGCGGTAAACACCTGACTTTAACAAGTTTTCACAGGAGGAAAGTTCGTCAGAGGGGGATAAGCAATCGCCATAGAACATGTTTGGTAAAACAGAGGAACAACACAGCTTGCTGTTGTCTGACAATACATGGGTGAGGCTGTTCATACCTTTCATGAAGTCTGCAGTGAAACCAATCACAGGACAGCCCTGCACGTCTAAAACACGCAGGTGTGGAAACAAATCGTTCCCCCAAAGATAATGAATTCCACTCTGAGATAAATTTAGAACCTGCAAGTTTGGCAGAATCCCTGACAAAATACCCAGCTTGAGAGAATGGAATTTGACTCTGGAAATATTGAGCACCATCAATGAAAGCAGCTGATACTTTCTGCTGACATCAAATATAGTACTGCATATACGATTACCTGCCAGATTCAGTCTTTGGAGAAACTGTGATCCCACAAACAATTCGAAGGTGACATGGGTCAGAAGATTATCACTTAAATCTAAGCTGTGAAGATTGGGCAGTTCAAAAGCAGAAACGTTGGTCCAACGACAGCCCTCAACACCAAGATGAATCAACATGGCATGCTGTGTAACATCAGCCTGCTGCAGCCCACTCTCCTTGCCGTCCAGGTAGCGCAGACGTGGGAAAGAACGTGTGTGGAAAGTGTGGGGGGCAGATGAAGGTCAGACCCATAACACGTACATGACGCGGGACATGTCAAATCACACATCAGTTCATCATCATGCTGTGGACATTGAGGCAGGCTGTCACATAGATGATGCATGTGTGTACGCACATTTTACGGTCACTGCCACGACATCGGTAGAACCCTGGGCATGTGTAAGAATGGCAAAAATATTCGTCCTCATGATCTGGACAGTCATTGACGTCATTACATCTGACGTAGACAGGTAGACAGTAGTCACCACTGTGACACCGGAAGTGAGTGTCAGGGCAGTTGGTAATGTTTTCAGGAAGAGGAGTCGCAGTGAAGGCTCCAGGTCTGTCAAAGTTGACTAGGACTGACTGGGGGTTTACTGGTTTTTAGTGTACGTCATGCCAGTCACAGTTCATTTCATCAACACCTGTCTTGCAGTTCTTATAGCCATCACAGATGTGGATCAAATTACGCAGCCATCACACACGATGTGGATCAACACACACGCACACACACACACACACACACACACACACGCGCGCGAGCGCGCGCGCGCGCGCGCGCGCGCGCGCGCGCACATACATACACGCACACACACATACGCACGCACACACATGCACACACACATGCACGCACACACACACACACACACACACACACACACACACACACACACACACACACACACACACACACACACACACACACACACACGTATGCGCATAATTGTGTAAAAGCTTGTGACACACTGCATTAGGATATAGTAATTAAGAGTTTAAGTCAAACCAAATCCAGATCAGTTACGTCTTTGATGTTTAAAATTCGTCTAAATGCTCCCAGACACAAATTTTGGAAAAATATTTTGTGTGTTGTGGGAGTCAAATTTCTACGAATCATCATCTGCTTCTGCACTGTCCTGCCATCAAAGCTAAAATGCTCAAAAATGGAGGCACTGCGCTCAACCATCGAAATCTGATAACATTACAAAATAGTTAATGACTTTGATCTTCTTAAATTGTTTTCAGAAACTTTGCATTCTAGTTCTGTTGGTATTTTTCTTTGATATTTGTTGACAATGTTGAGATCATTTGTGTCTGTAGAATCCAAAACGTAAGTATGGCATTGATGTTACATTTACTCAAAAACACTCAACACTTAAAAGATTCTCTCGCATGCATTTTTTTTTTTTGTCTAATGTCACTTGAGGGTGAACAGACGTTAAATTAAAGTACTACTACACACGTATGCACAAAGGCACACTCGCACGTATGCATAAACACACATACACACACACACACACACACACACACACACACACACACACACACACACACATACACACAAACACTCACACACACATTATTATCATTATTATTATTATTATTATTATTATATATGGGGTATTTATATAGCGCCTATCCTAGGTCACAGACCAAGCTCTAAGCGCTTTACAATAAACACACTGCCTCACTCACTCAACGGGCTGCCTACCCAGGTAGACAAATCTTAAATAAATGTCAGCGAACCGCCCAGAGAAACGTGGACAAACGAGTCACAAGACAAACCACAACGCGTTTCGACCTCTCAGGTCTTCTTCAGGTGCAACAAAAATGAAACAAATAACGAAAATGCACTTAGCTTTGATCGCTTCTGTGTTCAGCGCAAGGAAGAAGGCGTTGAATCAACGCCTTCTTCCTTGCGCTGAACACAGAAGCGATCAAAGCTAAGTGCATTTTCGTTATTTGTTTCATTTTTGTTGCACTATCAACGCCTTCTTCCTGCGCTGAACACAGAAGCGATCAAAGCTAAGTGCATTTTCGTTATTTGTTTCATTTTTGTTGCACCTGAAGAAGACCTAAGAGGTCGAAACGCGTTGTGGTTTGTCTTGTAACTCGTTTGTCCACGTTTCTCTGGGCGGTTCGCTGACATTTATTTAAGATTTGTTTAGATTTCCGCCTGCAGTCGTTTCACTTTGTACCCAGGTAGAGCAGTCCCGAAGAGCAGCCTACTGGCGCATCATTCAGTCGTTTCCCGTACCATTCAAATATCAGTCACTCATTTTCATTTATCTCAATTATTCCTCCAGTTTCACACATAGATGCATACGATGTTTATACGTGTCCCCCCATTTCCACCGGTACACGATAGCACACGATAACAGTACGTGACAATTTTTGTGGCTTGGTAAGAAATACCAGTCGGCTATCTTCAATTTACATCAAGTTTGCCACGGCAGCGGGGATCCCCCTGCTCTTTTCGGCTTTCAACTGTCGTGGGTTCTTTAACGTGTGCAGGGGGCCAGGAAGGCACACGGGTCCGACTCGCTTATAGTCCCCATCCGATGGACTTGTCGTTCAGTTCGATTTGTCATTCAAAATGGGAAAGAAAGGGCGAGAAAGGCAGGGCTTGAACCACGCACTTTCTCACACGTTGGATTGGCAGGCGAACGTCTTAGCCACTCTGCCCCCTTTCTTCCTACACACCCACACATTCACCCCCCCACCCCCCCCCAACACACACACACACACACACACACACACACACACACACACACACAAATGCACACACACACACACACACACACACACACACACACACACACAAGATACACACGCCAAGATGGCTGAACGTACAAACCGTTGAGTGTTTACTCTGCCAAAGAAACAATTATCAGGTGAAAAGATGAGAAGTACAAAAAGGAAAACCGCTATGCAAAGGAAGAATGGACCTCCATCAGAGGATTCAAGTCCTTCAAAAAATGAAAATGTGCATAGTGAAGAGAAAAGCAAACAATGCAACAATCGAGTCGAAACAACGAAGTGTTGCTATCGCGGCCTGTGAATGTGATGCCTCGGAAACGAAGGTTGCTAGCCTACTAGAAACGATTGAAAAGCTGACGCATCCTGTGGACGTTCTGTTATAGAAAGTTTCACCAGAAGAGGTGGCCATAGGAATGCTCATAAATCAAATAAGAAAGGAAAAGATGGTGCAAAAAGTAAGTGACGAAACATACACAAGGAACACCTCAACACTGGCAGACAAAAACCACTCTACTCAGACATTGCCAAAACACACTTGCTAAATAAAAACAAGCATCTCCCTACCTCTTCAACGCCGAAAGAATTCAACAAAACCAAAACAACCACTTCTGAAAGGCAGCAAAGAAATCAAGAACACAAATCCAAGCCAGTCGTGACGTCAAAACATGATGAAAAGAGGGATGACGTCAACCAGTCTGGTCTGCCTAAGCTTATTCCATTCCATGATTCACAATGGGGGAAGATAAACCCACGTCGTTTGGGGTATGCGTACGGTGTACATCTGGTATCAAAACCATTCTACCGACTGGAGGCCTGTGCAAAAAACCTAGGCGACACCAACACAGTGAAGACTGCTGATTGCGCTTAGTGTTTCGCTGTGGGATCAACGATCTAAAAGGAAAAGATCCTAAGACAGTCGTGTCAGAGATGTCCGCACTTGTAAAACAAGCAAAAGCAAATAAACCCAAACACCAAGATAATTGTTAGTAGAGTGGCCCCAGCGAAAGATCGACATCTGCAAAGCAAGCGGAAGATGTTCAGCGCTCTACTCCTTGCAGAGCTCCCCATGCACAACGTGTCCCTTCTGTCCCATGAGAACTGGACCCCACGAACAGCAGGCTGATGAAGGACTCCATCCACCCCGTCAGGCAGGGGCACCAGCATCCTCGCTGGCAACTTGAGGCGTCACGTCCACCGCATCTTTTGGGAACGGACACACAGGAGGCGCTCCCAATACCCTGTTGGTGCACATGGTTTCAGTGGTCATCGGACCCCATCAAACAATGGCTACAGGCCTGCGCGCATCCCCAGAGTGCCTTTCCCCTGGTACTCTCGACAACCTTGGGTCCCCATCTTTCAACCTTATTGACTTTGCCCAACGTCTGTTTATAACGTTTTGTTCTAGCAATTATTATGAAACATGTTGACAATTGTATTATTGTTCTACAATGGAACTGTAGATACATGGTTAAAAATCTACTTCATTTTGAGAACTACATTTATTCAACATTTTTTGCATTTTTGGCTTTTGCAGTCTCAATATGTAGAACCAAGTAGATTACCTCAATTCAAGGGATTCTACTACCCTCATGTGTATAACTGTAGTACATCAACTAAAAGGGTTCAGACTGCAATATAATGTAGATCAAATCTTAATTATAGAACTTTGAAGTTAGACCTCAATTCAACAGCTAAAGATAAAGAAGAATTATTTATTACTGGGTTTTTTAAATTGAGCAAAAATTCTAGTATAAATATACTTTCTGTACATAATCCAAATGGCCCAAACACAGATAATTCAGACTGGTTAAGAAACCTTCCTTCTTCAGAAAAAAAAGAAAATGGATTATATTGGGGGATTTCAATGCACATTCTCCGTTTTGGGAACCAAACTGCTCTATCACAACATGTAATCGCTTTGTTGAAAATATTTTGGGCTCCAAATTAGTTTTACTGAATGATGGAAGTATAACAAGAGTTCCTGATGTTTCAAATCATAGGCCAACCTCTATGACTTAACGATAGTATCTCCTGATATATCACTGAATGCTAGTTGGATAACAGAGGAAGACACATTAGGAAGTGATCATTTTCCTATTGTTCTTTCACTAAATGAAAAGATTCAAGATGAAGAAGAAGCTGAAGATATGATTCCTAAGTTTTTATACAATAGCGCTGACTGGAACCTCTATGAGTCAACTCTGTTGTCAATAGTTCATATTTCCATGGAACATGAAGACACTGATATATTTTATGAGAACTTCAGAAAAGCTGTTTTATACGCTGCTGAAAAATCAATGCCCAAGCGTAAATGCGATAATGATAAGAGGTACAGAGGAAATGGATGGTGGAATGAAGAATGCGCAGAAGCAGTGAGCAGTAAAAAAGAAGTCTTATAAAACATGGCTAAAGGACAGGACTGAAGAAAATTTTATTGCAATGAAACGTGCAAAAAATCAGAGTAACAGAGTTGTGGCCAAAGCAAAAACGTATCTTTTTCACTACTTTTTGCTATTCAAAAATATCTACACCAAAGGACATGCACAAAGTATGGAAGAAGGTTAAAGAATTAAAGAACAGATGCAATTTACCGTCATATCCCATTAAATTAGATAACAACGCTATCCCCACATCAGCAGAAAAAGCAGAATTATTTGTTGAAGCGTTTTCAAAGAATAATTTATTATTAAGTTTTTCATCAGATATAAGAAGCTACCGAAGAAGAAAAAGAGAAAAAAAAAATTATTGTGATCCTCCTCCAGATGAAAATCATTACTTAAATTCTTTTATAACGTTTGAGGAATTTAATGATTTATTGGAGTGTTTTACTTGCAATACCACTGCTGTTGGCATCGATGGTATTTCTTATCAATTGATCTGCCATTTGCCTTTATCTTGGGAAGCAATTACTTCACTCATTTTACCAAAAATGTTGGTTAAATGGAACTCTCCCTACTACCTGGAAGAGGACGGTTGTAAGTAGATCCGAAAACTGGTAGTTATCGTCCAATAGCTTTAACATCGCAAGTTGGTAAGATATTGGAAAAAAATTGTTGAACGTCGTAATTTACATTTCTGTGAAAAAAAAAACAACACAATATTATTCCAAACAACCAAGCACGTTTCAGGAAAGGAAGACGTACGACTGATCATCTAGTCAACATTACGAATCAAGTTAAAAAAAACAGTTTTCAAGAAGAAAAAGTACACTTGCTACTTTTTTTTACATTAGAAAAGCTTACGATAGTGTATGGCATGCTCGTGTGCTTTATAAGCTAAAACATATTGGAATAAGCGGAGCAATGTATCAATCTGTAAACTGTTTCTTGTCTGGGAGATCTATTTGTACAAGAATTGGCACATTATTCGTCATTCTAGGATATTGATATTGGAATTCCTCAAGGATCTATCATTGCTCCAATTCTTTTTACTATTCTTATTCATGATCTCCCTAACGTTCTATCTAACAATATCCATCTCGTTCAGTATGCTGCCGACATTGCTATATGGATGAATACAAACGTCAGAAAACAAAACAAATAAGAGAGTTATAACGCATGTTCAAAATCTGTATCAAGTTGAGCTCGATAAGTTAGACGTATACATGAACTAAAATGGTTTAGAACTTTCGGGAGAAAAGACACAGTTAATGCTTACATTTTTTTTTTATCAATAGTGATACTCCAAAGCATCCTCCTCAACTTGTTATAAAAGGCAACACTCTTAAATATTCAAAAGCTGTAATTTTTTAAGGAGTCTATTTAACCCCTAAGTTAATTGAACACATAATAAGTAAAGCTAGACAAAGATTAAATTTTCTCAAAATAATTAATGCTCAGTCATGGGGACAAGATACTCAAACACTTTTACATCTTGCTATCAGTTTAGTTCGATCGAAATTAACTTATGGTCAAGAGGTTTATTTCTCGGCTCCACAGAGGCAGCTAAAAGAATTTACAAAGCAAAGATAGTAAGGCTGTTAAGTTGGCACTTGGTGTGCCAGTGCACACACAATACGCTCAAAACATGCAGAGCAGCGAATCTGTTAACTCTTGAGGACCAACGGAAGTTGGCCACTGCAAAGTATGTGACTAGATGTCTTTCAGTTTCTAATTCATTGACAAATTGACAATTTTTCTTGACTCTCAAGACAGGATTTCCCGAAGAGAGCAAAACATTTCATTTTCAACAACCTATTAGAAACTATACAGATGATCTTTTTAAGAGTTGTGATGTTGATCTTACATCTGTTTCAAACAGTCCCATAATACCCATTATTCCTCAATTCGACCATATTTCTGCTAGATTTGATACAGATTATACAACTCTAAAAAAGAGGATGACATCAATCTCATATCCGTTGAGGCATAAGAGCATCTCGAAAATAAGTATCCGAATCGTTTAAAGAGTTTTACAGATGGTTCAGTTTTGGAATCATACACAGAGGCTGGATTTGCTGTTCCTGCTTTAAAGATAAGAAAGTCATTTTGTCTAGGAAAAGGTTTTTCTGTATTTACTGCAGAATTGTATGCAGTTCTTACGGCCTTATCCTTCATAGCTGATATTGATATTGCGATTTAAAGGATTTTACTTTGTCTTGACTCAAAATCTGTTCTTTACAGTCTGCAAAACTAGAATGCAAAAGTTCGAAAAGATTTGATATTTGATGTGAAATACTTAGCACATTCAATTATATGTAAAGGTATTAATGTAGAATTTTGTTGGATTCCATCTCACAGTGGTATTTGGGGGAATGAAATGGCTGATAGATCAGCGAAAGAAGGAGCTATTAGAAAATATCCTGATAGTACACTAACATTAAAAAAAAAAATGATGATATAAATTCGATGTTAGAAAGTAGTATAATGACGGAAAAGCTTCCTTCAAAGTAAAAAAATATTACCGTGTTCAAGATCCTTGTCTTGTCTCATTTACAAAATTCGATGAAATTCATGGAAAGACTAAATGGAAAACTAAATTTTCAAAAAATGTAGAATGTGCTTGTGGTCATCCAATATCAATTGAACATGTGCTTTTTGATTGCCCATTGCTATCCCTATCATACAACATATCTGGGATAGATGTAGCAAAAATGGGATCTTTAAATGATATAATCTACAGCGAAGAAGAAATGATACAAATTGCATCAGTTTTATACAGCACAATACTTTCAAATTTACAGTAAATATTAAGTCATTTATAGTTATTGTATTAATGTTCATATGTAGCCTTTCACTCATCAGAGCATATTCACACACACACACACACACACACACACACACACACACACACACACACACACACACACACACACAGCCCGTTTTATTTTCATTTTATTTATTTATTTTTTGATTGGTTCATTTTTAGTCTAATATCACCATTGTTGTGAACTGACGTTAAATTAAATCAATCAATCAAATAAAATCAACACACACACACACACACACACACACACGCGCGCGCGCGCGCGCGCGCGCGCGCGCACGCACGCACGCACGCACGCATGCACGCACGCAAGCACGCACGCACAAAGACATTGTATAGCATGGTGAACAACGTATTCGTATATCATCATCATCATCATCATCATCATTATCATCGTCATCATCATCACCATCATTATCAACATCATCACCATCATCTACAGCAACACCCCACCACCACCACTAACAATCATCATCATCATCATCATCATCATCATCATCATCATCGTCATCATCATCATCATCGTTATCATCACCATCATTATCAACATCATCACCATCATCACCAGCAATACCATCACCTGCAACAACAATCATCATCATCACCATCATTATCAACATAATCATCACCACCGTCACCACCATAACCATCATCATCATCATTATTACTGACACCTCCACCTCCACTACCACCACTATCATCATCATCATCATCATCATCATCATCATCATCATCATCACCATCATCACCATCATCATTTTCGTGTTGATGATGATGATAATGATATAAAGAGTTAATGATACTTCAATATCAACAAGAAGGGTAGTATAAAACCAATATATGTACTACTGTTACGACGACGACTGCGATTTCTACTGCGACTTCGGTTTCTGCTACTATTACTACTGCTGCTGCTGCTACTGCTGCTGCTGCTGCTACTTGATCATCATCACAAAGTACATACATTATCATGTCCTCTCGAATATATTTGAGTCATATATCAATTTTAGTTCATGGTTATTGTGTTTTGACACTTTGAGCTGCAGTTAACTTTAGTGTGGCTTTGTTATATTTTTTCGTGTGTGTTTGTGTGCTTGTGTATTTGCTTGTTTATTTTGTTTGTTTGCTTGTTTGTGTTTGCTTATACATTAGATATAACAAGCGATTAATCTTGGTTTCTTGATTAGATATTAAGTCACAAATAATATATCTCAGGGAGGAGGGGGTAGGGCTAGGCTGGTAATTAAAAAAAACAAAACAAAAAACAAAAAAACCCGGCATTTTCTGCGTATTACTCCATGTAATGATACGAAAATGCTTTCGTTGATGGAACATACTTTTGAATAGGAGTTAGAAATTTTATATTTTTCGTGACTTTATCTTTCCTTGAATGACAGGTTTGCATGAAGAAACAGATGGTCTATCTTCATACGCTGTATAATTGTTAGTCGTCTCCTACTCTTGGACACATCCACACAATTCCGAAACCGTGTTCCATTAGTACTTTATTTCCATGAGAGAGAGAGAGAGAGAGAGAGAGAGAGAGAGAGAGAGAGAGAGAGAGAGAGAGAGAGAGAGTTATGTGTACCTGTGAGAAGTTTTAAAAGTTACCTAGTGACTGGGCACATTTTGTTGAATGTATCAGACGTTCATCAGTCCATAAGACACATACACTATACATAGTTCATACACTAGTTTCCCCTGTTTACTAGTATCAAACAGACTGAAAATGGATTGACTCATTTGATTCCTAACACTGAGTACGCAGATCTGCCATGGCACAGGAAGAATCACAGAGTCTGGTTGCAAAGAACACACCTGTTGCTGTCCACAACGAATTGCACTTTGCTGGCACAGTGGGTGCACACAAAAGCCTTCATCGGTTGCCCCAGGACAGTCGTCTCTGAAGTCACACAGCAGACTGTAAGGGACGAACTCCCCAGACTCAGCACATGAGAAGTAGGGTTGTGCTGGTGCCCTCAGCACGTCGCACTTCACGCGGTACCATTCTTCAGCCGTCACCAGGTTTCTGCAGACACTTTCTGCGTCACAGGCCAACATGGCGTGCGTCACGTGCTGCAAGGGACACGTCAGGAGAGGAAAACGTGACACAGTGGTGCTGTTGTTTACCACAAGACCGAGGGGGCGGGGATTTGTGGAAGAGATTTCACATAGATAAAATTTAGCTACAAAGATACTTTTGGAACAACCCATGAAAGCAAAGTGAAGGAACGTATCACGGTAGTATATTTGTCCACACAAGTCATCACGATTGGCGCACGATCCGCAGAGGGCCAGTAGTAAGCCACAGAACCTGCTTCCCAGTACCACGTGTTAATATACCTGGAACAGTACACTTCACTTACGCAGAACTAATTTTTGCACAGCTTCAATCGTAAGCATGAATGTAAAGTTTTGCGTGTTTTCTTCTTTTGATACTTCTCTGTCTGTCTGTCTGTCTGTCTGTCTGTCTGTCTCTCTCTCTCTCTCTCTCTCTCTCTCTCTCTATATATATATATATATATATGCTTAACACACACACACACACACACACACACACACACACACACACACACACACACATACACACACACACACACACACACATATATATATATATATATATATATATATATATATACACTTTGATTAAAATAAATTTCATATTCTCCAATAAAATTTCGCTTAAAGCTTCTTCAGTAATGGCAACTGTTTAGAGAAAACACACTGTATGTATAAGGTACATTAAACAGTTCAAGAAAACCTTTTTTCTGTACAAATCGGACAAGCGGCTTAAACCCTTTCTATCGTGCATTCATATATCCATGTTCACACTCGCTCACTTGCCCACATGTATCAAGATTTTCGTTCATTGTCATCTCCCACCTCACGTAAACACGGCGAATGCCTTCTCTATCTCGCACCCACCGCCCTCCGTTCTCCCCCTCCAACCCCATCATCTCCACCAACGCATCAACTTGCTCACCACCCTCACTTTCTCTCTCACCATATGTCCAACAAACATACTCGTATGTTAACTTTTAAAAAATGTGTACGCCAGAATCTCCCTCCGCTCTCTTAACCCACCAATGCAATCTCCATGTCCTCAGAAGCACAACACAACAGAATCGAAATATATCTTCCAAAACACAGATAAACAATAATAAATAAACTGATATGTATGGACAGAATGCCGACGTGGGGAATATTGGGAAAAAAAGCGGAAAGGGGGGGGGGGGGGGGGGGGGGGGGGGGGGGGGGGGGGGGGGGGGGGGGGGGGGGGGGGGGGGGGGGCGGGTAAGGGCGCATGGTAGCAGGGGGGGGGGGGGGGGAGGAGAAGTCGGGGGGGGGGGGGGGGGGGCAGGGAGAGGGGGAGGGTGGAAACAAAGGGAAGGGGGGTGTCTTAAAGGGAACAAAATTGGTCTTCTCTACTTTTTTTTGTTTGTAATTTTCCTAATATCTATTAATCATCTTTTCTGGTTTTTACAGTGCATACTTCCTGTTTTGTGTTGAGCTTTTTGAAAATCGTGCCCATATTACATATCAAGAATGTTTCCTTTTGGTGGGAAAAGAAGGGGAGGGGGCGGGAGGTGGGGGGGGGGGGGGGGGGGAGGAGAGGGAGAAGGCAGGGGAGGGGACTGTTGTGACAGAAGGAACAAGATGCCTACATAGAGAATATTGGAAAAAGTAGAAGAGAGAGAGAGAGAGAGAGAGAGAGAGAGAGAGAGAGAGAGAGGTGGGTAAGGGCGCAGGGTTTCTCTATATACCAAAGTCTTCCATTCCAAGCTGATTTTATACTCTTAGTATTCTCCCCATGTTTACACGTGTCACACCTCTTTGCCTGGCAAGTGAAATAACCTGGTTCTAATTTTAGTAAGTATTCTAGATTTCTCTTGGGGACGGTAGGTTTGTAAATTTCTCCTACATTCCTACGGCGTCTGTCAGCTGATATCATTTGATTGTTATGAAAAAAAAAAACTCTCTTATTTTCTGGGTTAGAGTACAGTATTGATAAATGTCTCCTTATTATTTCTGGTTTTGATGGATACCTTGGATCATAATTTGTCACCGAGGCTATCTTTTTGTCTTTTTTTGTTTGCTTTTCTTCTGTGAGTATTGTTTTTCCTATTTTTTCTAGCCCATCTATCAAGTTCTCTTTCTGCTTTCTGATATTCACAATCAGACATTGTAAAATATTTACTATATTCTACTATTCTAGTTTTTAATGTATTATCCTCACCCACACAGCATGCGTAGTCTAGTTCCCACACTGGAAATGAGTCCCTTGAACACGGCAGGGGAATGGCAGCTGTAAGGAGGAAGGTACGCATGGCTATGTTTTGAAAAACACATCTGTAATGATTTTGCCCTGTGAAATTTGAAGTTTTACATCCAGATAGGTTACTTCTTTGCCACTGGTGATTGTCCATTTTATGTTAGGTGGGTTCAGAGACTGGAGATGTTCTTTGAACCTCTTATATAATATATTTTTCATCAAGAAGGACAACAAAACCATCATCTCGAAACCTGCTCCAGTCTAGATATCGGAATTGTTCATTTACTTCTTGGGGTAACAGGGAAGAAATCATTGGTACTGGTGATGTTTCTACTAATTTTGTATCAAGCTCTCCCATATAAACATCAACATAAGAAGACTTTGGTATAAAAGGAAACACTTGACTTGTACTACAAACGATATAATATACGTTATAAGATGGACGATTCACCCTGATCTGTTGTATGCTGGGTCCACAAAAAAATCTTAAACTCAGATGGGCTAATCACAAATCGGACACAAAGTTAAAAAAAAAAAAACAAACAACTAAGTGTAACGTATCAAAACATGTGCCCCATCCTGATTTAGAAGAACTAGATTTTTTGCAGATAATAGCAATCGATAATGTCAGAGAAGAGAAAGAACTGTTACAGAAGGAAACATTCTGGATATGTAATATAGGCACGATTTTCAAAGGGCTCAACGCAAGACAGGATGCTTGCACAGTAAGAATCCAGAAAAAAATGATTAATGAATATTTAGAAAATTACAAGCAAACAAAAAGTACAGAAGACCAATTTTATCCCCTTTAAGAACATCCCCCTTTCCTTTGTTTCCAACCTCAAACCTTCCCCCCCCCCCCCCCCCTGGCCCCCCAGACTTCTTCCCCGGCTTACCCTGCTCCCTTACTACCACCCCCCCCCCCCCCCCCCTCTTCCCCCCCTTCTGCTTTTTTCCAATATTCCCCATGTAGGCATCTTGTTACTCCTGTCACAACAGCCCCATCCCCCTGCCTTCTCCCTCTTCTTCTCCCCCCCCCCCTTCTTTTTTTCCCACGAAAGGAAACATTATTTTTTTGTGCATCAGTTATCGGATCAATGGAACACCTAAGGTGGTACTTTTTATTTTCTTTATTTTTTTTCCTACGGCCGAAATCCGCCTCTTCATTTTTCGGTCCTTCACATTGTCCTCTTCATCTGAAAAAAAAGCGAAAACAAACAAACAAACAAACAAACTAACTAAACAAAAAAACCAAAAACACAAAAACTAATTTCCACTACTAATTTTTTTTCTCCTTCTCTCTCTGCTCGGAACAGTCTCTTACACACCATGCACTGTCTGTACGTTCTCTCAAATGGACATGTTTTTGCTGATTTAAGTGTATTGGCGTTTGATACAAAGAGTCTGGGTTTGTTAATGTTCTAATGTGTGGTGTATTGGCACTTTCACTCTGATAATATGCTGCTTATGTAAATAGAATAACATACATGAAACAAAAACAAAACAAAACAAAAAACAAAATACAAAAACAAAAAAGCCTGCATTATTTTCGTTTCTTTCAGTTTTGCCAGAGAGAGAGAGAGAGAGAGAGAGAGAGAGAGAGAGAGAGAGAGAGAGAGAGAGACAGACAGACAGACAGACAGACAGACAACAAAACGAAGAAATGCTAATAGACGCTTCAGAAATGCACATCAAACGTTCAGAAGTGTGGCGGATGAGGAATGTGGCTGGGATTATCAGAAAAGAATTCAAATTTCAGCACCCGTCGCTGTGACTCCCGAACCTGTAGACACTCCCGGTAATCATCCTTGAAGAATACAGACGAAAAGGGCTGCAAGGACGACCCTAGGAGAGATGACAAACATGCACAGGAGACAAAACATGGGTCACCTAAGATCTTGGAAATTGGCTATTCCCCAAATACGCTACCCTTATAGCGAAAAGGTGGTCTACAAGGGAGACATGAGGAAAGCCAAGGAGCGAGATAATAAGTGTGTGTGTGTGTGTGTGTGTGTGTGTGTGCGTGTGTGCGTGTGTGTGTGTATGTGTGTGTGTGTGTGTGTGTGTGTGTGTGTGTGTGTGTGTGTGTGTGCTTGTGTGTGTGCACGTGTGCGTGTGAGTGTGCGAGAGCGCGCGTACTGTGTGTGTGTGTGTGTGTGTGTGTGTGTGTGTGTGTGTGTGTGTGTGTGTGTGTGTGTGCTTGGGCGTGCTAGAGCATGTGTGTGCTTGCGTGCATGCGTGAGTGTGCGTTGTGTATACTTGTATACAATGGCCATACAGCTCTAGGAATGACTAGATATGAGCAAGGACCTGTGTTATTAAGAGCAAGTTTATACATGTACAAACAGGACTAATAGGCAAAACAAACGGATAAACACTAAACCAGTGCCTGAGCGCATACTAATGGTTTACCTAGTGGTTCTTTTTATTCTCTTCTTTCGGGAGAATTACATCTCTAGGTTCTGATGTTGTACAAACGCAGGTTTCTGAACTCTGTCACTTTTTACTTATGCAATTTATAAATCGATGTAACGCTTTCTCAGTTCTATGTGTTGATCGAAAATCATTTGTAATGCCATCAATTTTTTTAGTTTTACGTGCAATGCTAATGGACATTTTCCCCACTAATATAATATGGTTAATCGATTTTGTTACCTGTTTACCTATATCGTCTCTGTGGACTCCAAAGAGAACGTCAGTTAACGACAGTTTTAGAGATGTATCGATTCTCGATGAAATCAATATTTCTATATTTTTCCAAAATTTGTTCACTGGAGACAGTAGAAAAAGAAATGTTCAATAAAATCAATTTCATCTGTACAGTTATCACACTTGTTAGTTTCTGATACCTTCATTTTTTGCAAAAGAATATTAGTCGGGTAATGTTGTGGTTTATTTTCCATTGTAGTTCATACAGCCTAACCTCTTTTGTAGATGTTCTTGGTGTTAGCCATATGTGTTCGTCTACTTCAAAGTCGAGTTTTCTACGCCAAAAGTCCTTGCTGTTTGCAGTAACGTTACTCAAATTCTTTGCTCCAGCAACTTTTTTTTTTTTTTTATCTCTTTTGGTTTTGTGTTTAAATAGATGGGCTTTGCAGTCAACAGAGTAAACATTGTCAGAGAGTAATATTGTTTTCATAAATCCACTGCAGCCATGATGATGGGAGAGCGTTAATAAATGGGTTAAGACGAATCCATGAGGCACCTTTTTCTTTTGGATGATAAAGTCTCCAGGCATCTGTTAAATCTAATGTATTAATAACATGCTGAAAACTGGCAGTTTCCGATCTGTCGTGGGGGTTGACCCGCAATTATGTCGAGGTCACTGTTCAGAGTGCAGTTAAAATCACCAAGAATAATCAAATCTTCGTACTCTATAGAACTGAAAACTTCAATCAATTTTCGATAATATATGATTTTTTCCTTTGTGTTGTTGGGTGCATAAACATTGGCAACCATTATATTATAGCATTCATTTACCACTGAAATGACTAAGATTCTGTCTTGTGCAAGCTCTAACTTAACATTTCCCTTAAAGTGTTTTGAAATCAGAATAACTTCTCCTCTGCTTTTGTTCGTTCCCTCATTGTAAAAAAATAGTTCCACCCCATTGCTTTTCCCATTCAGTTACACCCCTGTCTGTTATGTGACATTCTTTTTTTTTTTTTAGACTTAGCAACATAAACATAGTGCAATGGTGTAAAAGTTATAACAAACTTAATACACACAAAATTACAATCAATGGCATTAATGTTGCTAATTTTCCAGAGGATGCAAACATTCAAGATGAATGAAGGGAGAGAACTTTTCCCCCCTTATTTTACAAATAGTT
>JADBJO010013532.1:0-28101 GCA_016801955.1 Conus betulinus | reverse complement strand
TCAAATATGAAAAAAAAATATTCAACATCTTCAGTCCTCCAGACATATATTCACCACAAACAACTTTTTACTTATTCTGCTTCTTTTTCCATCCCACAAAAGTTAAATAAAAGGGAGTCAAGCTCCTGTAATAAGGCCTGGCAAGGGTCTGGTAGATTGAGAAATAAATGTCAGTTTTGACATTGCTAAACATTTTATGACAGCAATTTTTTCCAAATGGAGTTAGCTGTCTCTTTGACCATTTATGTAAAATCCTTCTAACTTCATCAAGTTTTCCTTCAAAATTAATCTGCACAATGCGATCAATCTCAAGGGAGAACTTGATTCCTAATATTTTGAAAATTCCTGGATTCCAACAAAAATTTTGGTCTCATAGATATCTTATGTGACATTCTTGTAAGAAAATAACATGAAAACGTTTTTCTTTCAAATATGCAAACAATGATTTCGTTTTAAACCTTTTTTTTTAAACCCTAACGTTTAGTGAACAATATTAATTTTATCCATGGATAGAAAAGTTCCGTTTATTTTATTAATCTATCGGCAATTTCAATCAGATAGAACACTGTTCAAACTCATAGTCCATAATGCATTTCCAGGCCATTGTCCGTTGGTAGCTATGAATAGTAAACCTGATCTATTTTCCCCCGATCAGCCCGGTGTGGACTCTGACTCACAGTCCACAAAATCTGCTGTCATCGAGTCATCCGACCCACGGTCACAGCGCCGATACTTTCTCTGCTCTCTCTCCCGGGCTCTGTCGGTGTCTGGACAGGCGCCGCTTGCTGGGGGTAGCTGACCTGTTGCGGGGAGAGCGGTCCATGGAGGTCAAGAGGGTGGTTTGACGGGACAGAGGGCGGCCTCGGTCATTCCCGTCGACAGACTTGCCAGCGGACTGCACTGTTTCACTAGTGCTAAGATTTTCTTTGGCACCAGTCTTTTTGACACCATTCTTTTTACCGTTTGTCTGTCTGTCCATAGTATGTTCGCCAGTCCGTCCGCTGTCTGTCTGCCTGTTAGTTTACATTCGACGTCACCTCTTTTGTGTCCTGTTTGCCCACACTGTCTACATACAATGTCTCGTGAGCACTGTGAGACATGGTGATCTGGCTTCAGACAGCGTGAACACATGATTTCTTTTCTGCTGTTTTTGTTCTCTGTGGAACAATTTAGCTGTTAAAATGCTGACTTTCACGAATTTATCAAGAGGAGTAGAGGGGACAGTTATGAAAACAAACCTGCGACCCGTTACAAATCGAGTCAATTTGTCGTCTGCGTCGCGAGCTCTCTCCATCTTAATGTCTGATCTCAGTTCGCAACCGAGCTTGACGAGTGAATGCACGATTTCGAGTCTGCGACCGAGATCGGGATGTTGTCAATCCATGGTTTTGTAGAGGGCTTTTCCTCACCTGTATCGCTGGGGAGAACATAGGGGTTTGTACTGCGTACCTGTAGCGTAGTGTCCCTCATCCGCATACCCCTGGACAAGGATTGCCATCCGTGCCTCCTTGGTGGCGGGGCAAATACGCCACAAGCTGTCAGAGTTCTGAGCTCCGATGATCGAGCCCTGGCCAGCTACTCGTTCCGCCGCCAAGAATATTTCCAATACGGACGGCCGATTCTTGTCGTGATCCGGAATGTTCTTTGATTTGAGAAAAACGGGAGTTACTGTAGAAAAAGCTTGCATTTTCAACGAATAAACTAGAACGTCAAGGAAATACAAAAACAAACAAAAACAAACAAAACAAAACAAAAAAAAAAAAAAAAAACAACAAACAAACAAAAACAGACGCTGTCGCGGTTAGCGCGTATAGGCAAAGCGTACGACTGAGTTCACAGCTCAGATTCGGACCGTTGAGAGCGTGGCAAAATACGTCCGCACACGTCGAGCGACACTCACCGAATCGAAAGGAAACATTCTTGATATGTAATATAGGCACGATTTTCAAAAGGCTCAACACAAGACAGGAAGTATGCACAGTAAAATCCAGAAAAGATAATTAATAGATATTAGGAAATTTTCAAACAAAACAAGTAGAGAAGACCAATTTTGTTCCCTTTAAGATACCCCCCTTGCCTTTGTCTCCACCCATCCCCTCTCCCCCCTGCCCCCCAGACTTCTCCTCCCCCCCCCCCTCCATTTACCCTGAGCTTTTACCCCCCCCCCCCCCACCACTTCTGCTTTTTTTCTTCCAATATTCCCCACGTAGGCACTCTGTCCATAATATTACGTTTATTTATTATTGTTTATCTGTGTTTCGGAAGATATTTTTCGATTCTGTCGTGCTGTGCTTCTGAGGACATTGGAGATTGCATTTGTGGGTTGCGAGAGTGGAGATAGATTCTGGTGTACACATTTTTAAAAAGTTAACATGAGTATGTTTGTTGGATATATGGTGAGAGAGAAAAGTGAGGGTGGTGAGCAGGATGATGCGTTGGTGGAGATGATGGAGTTAAAGGAAGGGGCAGGGGGAGGGTGGTAAGTGGGAGAGAGAGAAGGCATATGTCGGTGTTTACGTGAGGTGGAAGACGAAGATGAACGAAAATCTTGATACATGTGGGAAAGTGAGCGAGTGTGAACACGGATATATGAATGCACGAGAAAAAGGGTGTAAACCACTTGTTCGATATGTACAGAAAAAGGTTTTTTTGAACTGTTTAATGTACATTATATCTATCTATCTATCTATCTATCTATCTATATTATTATATAAAGCTGAGTTTGTCTGTCTGTTCGCTTATACTCGATTATTTGGCCGATCGCCACCAAATTTGGTGTCAAGTATCCTTGCTGTGACGCATTGCGTCGTGACGCAGTTTGCGTCTACAGACGTGAAACTGAACATCGGAACACTACACGGCCACAGTTTTTAGGCCGATCGGCACCAAATTTGGTATCAAGTATCCTTGGTATCCTACAAACAGCAACGTCGGGTCGGCAATCACGTGACGCATTGTGTCGTGACGCAATTTGCGTCCACAGACGCAAAACTGAACATCGGAACACTACACCACAGACAAAATGAGCTTTATATAATAGATTTATTATATAATAGATTTGGAAAAGTGTTCACGTGAATGTTTAGGGGGAAAAATATCGAACAAAACGCGCATACCCCCAAAAATTTAATTTGAATTATGGACGAAACCACGAACTTCTGATTCACGAAGGTCATCATGGCAAAAAACTATGTAAACAACATTAGAAAGCTGTGAGGTATTCACAAAAAAAAATCGCACAAGAGAAAATCCCAAGAAAAAGACGTGGTGTCCTGTTGTCTGTTCTGCACACGTCACAGCGACTGAATGACGTCATGAACGTTTGACAATAATCAGAATTCTTCTGTATCACTTGACCATGTGTAGATCTGTGGTAAGTCAACATCCATTTCTAATTCGCAAATCTATTAATTATTCTTTTAGTACAAACTCCGAAGCAGACGAACTTTTCGGCTCATCCAAAAAGTCTGTGCTTTCGGGCATCGCGATTCCATCTAATTTTCTTCTCTGTTCTATAGATTTGAATATCAAAACATACACGCCTAGAAAGTCTGAATTAACCTTCTTTTTTTATATATGTTTTATTCTTCCAATCTTCGAACTTAAAATCGTGACAATGCCGCCCAAAAAGAGAACCCGGCTCAGACGCTCTTCTTCTGCTACGGCCAGAGTTCAACGTTCTCGATCAGAAGAAAGCAGTGAGGAGAGATATGCAAGACAACAGAAAGACAGAAAACGCAAGGCAGCACGTAGACACCAAGAGACAAACCGAACAGAGGGAAGGTAGACGAAAAAAGCGACAGAGAACGCAAAGCAGGGCGTAGAGAGCAAGAAACTTTAGAACAGAGGGAAGGTAGACGAAAAAGTGATAGAGAACGCAAGGCAACAAATAGACAGCAAGAAAGTCAGCAGCATAGACAGGTAGAAATAGAACAAGAAACATGACAGACGTGTGAGCGCTAGGGGTTTATCACAACCAATCAAAACCAGATGGCTTACTCAGCATTTCATTACAGCGCTTCAACCATCTCCAGTAACCACAAGGACGTTTTCATCGGCACTTTGTCAGCAGAGTGCCCACATTGCCATGCTCTGAAGTGGAGAGGGGATGCACCAGGAATCTGCTGCAACAGTGGCAAGGTCAGACTGCCACCCCTGATTGAACCGCCAGAGCCTCTTCGATCCTATCTCCTTGGGAACTCTGCAGACACCAGTCATGTCCTTTCAAACATACGAAAGTAAACTCTGCTTTCCAAATGATAGCTCTGCTTTCCAAATGACTAACTTCGGATGTGCACGGGAGGTAAAGCTGCCTGGATACATGCCTACATTCAAGGTGCAGGGACAGGTCTACCACAGCATTGGGTCCCTGATGCCGCAGCCATCAACCAAGCCACAGTTTCTCCAGATTTACTTTATGGGAGACAGTGAAAAAGAAGCTACCAGACGCTGCGAGGTTATGCCAGGTGTGAAACCAGATCATTCAGCGCCTGCAAGCCATGCTGCACTCTCACAACCCTTATGTAGCCAGCTTCAAGACAGCCCTGGACAAAGCGCACTTGCCTGAGCACAGGATCGTTATACGACCCGACAAAGCCCCTGCAAACCAGCACCCACGCAGATTCAATGCTCCATCTGCAGACGAAAGTGGGATGCCCCATCATGCTGCTGAGAAACCTGGATGCTCCTCGACTGTGCAACGGAACACGACTGGTCGTGAAGCAGCTGATGCCCCACGTCATTGAGGCCACATTATGACTGGACAAAACAAAGGAGAGGATGTGTTCCTGCCAAGGATCCCCATCATCCCATGCGACATGCCCTTCCAGTTCAAGCGGCTGCAGTTCCCTGTGCGCACGTGCTTCGCCATGTCCATCAACAAGGCCCAGGGACAATCGCTGACGGTGGCTGCCTTCACCTGGACATGCCCTGCTTCGCGCATGGACAGCTGTGTGTGGGCTGCTCACGAGTTGGCAACCCTGATCGCCTGTTCATCCTGGCTCCACAGGGAAAAACAAACAAACAAAAAAAACAAACAAACAAACAAAAAAAAAACACTGTCTATCCCCAGGCCTTGCAGTAAGCACCCAGCTCAACCTGACAATATTCTGATGTTTCAATTTCGCTGGCATAAGGGGTTTTTTTATGTGAAAAGTAGAATTAATATATAAAGAAGTTTGAGTGATAAATGGAACAGATATAGACTGCTTTTGCTGTTTAAGAAAGAAACAAAAGCATGTTCTGTATGATATTGCTTTTAACTAAGGTAAATACAGAACGCTTTATCATGACTTGGGACTGAAGGCAAAGTAAAATTCAGCAGAACCTGAAAAAAATCCTCTGATTTTAGAGTTCTCCGTTTTAAGCCTGATTGTAATGATCGTTCGGTTTACAGATACAGAGGGATGCTGCTTGGGTTATTGAACAGCAGAGCTGGCCACTCAGACTGTTCCATATCTTTTGATCTCCCTTGCATCCTTAAATGGATCCTCAAGCATAGGCTCAAAGATTGTCTCTTACATTTTATACTGTTTGCGTAATGTTTTTAGTTTTCAACAACTTTTTTCCTCTCCACACTTTCGTTTTGTTTAATTCTACTACCTTTCGCTGGCTGCTTTGGGGGTGCTGTTGCATCTTTTTTTGAACCCTTGGCGGTCGGAACACCACAGAATTATGGACTGTGGTGTGTCTCTATCTGACGCCAAGAGTGCAGATACAATCAGTCGTGTCTCCCTGATGAGTCTGATCCAGCGGATGAAAGGCCTCGGAGCAGACAAATACATATCAATCTGTTTTTGAGAGATATTGCGATAGTTTCCTCATGCAGCTAGTGAAGGGTTTTCATATTAATGATATACGTTTTCCCATTCACTTCATCTTCAAATTTTCTTTCCCCTTTCAATTCGCGATCTTTGCCAAAATCATTACTATAATAATGGAAGAATGGTTAACCTGCACTTGTTTTCCCCCCACTACTTAATTGTTCAGCATTATATATATATATATAATATAAATCAGATCCTTGAAACAGATCCATTTTATTTTGATATGATGTGGTGAATGGCGTTCCTGGCATCCCACTGTATCTGTAAACTGAACGATCATTACAATCAGGGCTTAAAACGGAGAACTCTCTAAAATCAGAGGATTTTTTCCAATCGGATCCTTGAAACCCACTCCTATCCCCTCACCAGATGTTTGCCGACGACACCCAGCTAAGACGCTCGGGGAATGCCTCTGATGTCGACCCAAAGAAGGGCGAATTGTCTGAATGTGTGTCCGTCGTTCGGGACTGGATGGCTGAAAACAAACTTCAGCTAAACCATGATAAAACTGAAGCCTTACTGTTCTGCTCACCAGGAGCCAAAACACCCGCTCTTTCTGTAAATTCTTCACTTCTGATCTGCAGTACTGTTATTCCCTTCTCAGAAAAGGTTAAAAACCATGGCGTCTTTATCGACAGCGATCTTGATATGAAGGCACAGGCGAACCATGTCTGCAAAATATGCTTTCTGGAAATTAGACGTGTAGGTGCTGTCCGACATCTCCTTACCACGGAAGTAACCAAAACTCTCACCACTTTTCTCGTGCTTTCGCGCCTCGATTACTGTAATTCTCTACTAGCAGGCCTTCCCGACTACCTCACCAAAAAACTTCAGCACGTTCAAAACTGTGCAGCCAGACTAATCCTCAAAGCTCCCTTCAAAGAACACCCTCAACTATTATTACGCAGACTTCACTGGTTGCCGGTCAAAGCCAGGGTGACATATAAAATCGCATGCCTCTGTTTCAAGTGCTGTTAGATCTGGAACTCCAGCCTATCTGTCTGACCTTCTAAACTCATACTGCCCGGCTAGAACCCTTCGTTCGTCTTCTGACTCGTTGCTCCTGGTTCCTCCCAGATTCAAATACAAAAGAAGGGGGATCGATCCTTCTCCTTCCTGGCTCCTAAAACTTGGAATTTTTCCATACAACATCAGGCACTGTGACTCTTTTCCAGTCTTTAAAACGAAACAAAAAAAACCTCACTTTTTTACCGTCTATTCCGGCTGATAATTCAAAAGTCCCGGTCATACACAGATGTCAGTTTGTGTGAGTGCGTGTGTGTGAAGGTGCACGTGAGTAGTTGCGCGTGTCCGCTTTCCCGCTTGTGCTGTGCATTATCTGCTTCCCCGTGCCTGGGTGTGCAGTTTGGGTGCGCGTGCGCGCGTGTGTGTGTGCGTGCGTGCGTGCGTGTGTGTGTGTGTGTGTGTGTGTGTGTGTGTGTGTGTGTGTGTGTGTGTGTGTGCGTGCGTGCGTATTTTCGTCAGTCCTTGTAAAGCGCTTAGAGCTAATCTAGGATTTGCGCTATAGAAATATTCATTATAGATATATACTTGGAGTAAAAAAAAAAAAAAAAACAAAAAAAACCACAGAAGTAAACAGTTTTTTTTAAATTGTATATTCTCCAATGACATTTTCGCTTAAAAGCTTCTTCAGTAATGGCAACTGTTTGCAGAAGCACACTGCATATATATATGGTACATTAAACAAGAAAACAGTTCAAGAAGCCTTTTTTGTAGAAATTAGATAAACCCTTTATATATATATATATATATATATATATATATATATTTGTACCTTGGCCAGATGAAGCTGTTAACAGCGAAAATTTGTTAAAAATACAAGTCTGAAACATGAACCGACTGTTGCTTTTATTCTTGTCTTTTACCGTCTCCGGTTTTTACCTCAGTCGATTCTACAAGGCGCGGAGCTCAGGACAAGAGAGCATTATTAAAAAAAAAAAAAAAAAAAAAAAAAAAATATATATATACACACACACACACACACACACACACACACACACACACACACACACACACATTTAGTAGAGGTGTTACTGGTGGTCTGGATACGTTTCCACCTTTTCCTTCGTTTCCTTGAGTTCTGATAGCCGGCAAACAAGCTGTGTATATTTGCCTGACCCATCCATGCTTTTGCACATCTTAGACGAGTGCCTTTGGTTTCCTTTCTGCCTGTTGGTGTGGTTTGGGGGATTTTCAAGTCCTCTAAAATATGCCTTCACCTGTTCTAGCTTGTGTCTGACCTGCATTGTAGGAAGGTCAAGCAGGTATGGTATAGTCTCAATTGATGTGTCTTATGTTAATCCCCAAACTCAGTCTCATTGTTTCGTTTTGAATTCTAACTGAAGAAGATTGTTTTCTGGACAGTGTTGTAGGCCTTAGTTCGTCATTGATCACACTGAGTACGACTGCGTGATGCAATTGGTAGAGGTGGCACTGTTCAGTGCCTTTGCGTTCATGGCAGACAGGCTCTTTTTTGCAACACCACCACCTTGTTCACCGCATCCCTAATAACATCACTCATTCCAACGGTGAAAGATCAGTGCTGGCAAAAGGTCTCAAACTGATCCTAATTTAACCCACCACAAACGAACACCAAGACCACAATGATGCCGGTTTTTTTTTTTCTCAGGAACCTATGGTGGATGGCTGTCCTTGAAAATGTACCTAGCCCTAACCACCGATAGCTCAGACATTTTCATCCATCTTTTCCAGCCCCAGTCCTCCACCAACCATCCTTCCACAAATTCAGTCAAACTTTACATTAACGAAGTGCAAATAAAGAAATATCCACAACAAATTCGAACCTGTCCATCAATCCTGCTTCTCACAGGAAGAACAGAAAGTTCTCGAATCACCGAGACAATGACAGGATATTGTCATTAAACCAGCAGACAAGGGCAACACAGTTGTGGTTTGAAACAGATAGCTGTACACATATAAGCAATGTTTGCAGAGCAGAACTGAACTATGAATGTTTACTGACTTTGTGCATTTATTATTATCAATATGATTATAGCCCTCAAGAACTGTCACTATCTTATCCAATAAAGTCCCAGGTAAATTGTACAGGACCTTAGAAAATGTCAACTTGTATTATATGCTCGGCTTCCCTCATATGTTTCTCTCTCTCTCTCTCTCTCTCTCTCTCTTCTCTCTCTCTCTCTCTCTCTCTCTCTCTCTCTCTCTCTCTCTTCTGTCTGTCTGTCTGTCTGTCTGTCTGTCTGTCTGTCTGTCTGTCTCTCTCTCTCTCTCTCTCTCTCTCTCTCTCTCTCTCTCTCTCTCTCTCTCTCTCTGTAGGCGTGCCAGTCATGTACTTGTAACTGCTGTCTCCAGAAGGTAAACTGCTTTTACAATTTAAAAAAAGAAACAAACAAACAGCTGTCCATAGAAAAAACACACAGACAACTGTCTGACAGCAATTTGAACACATTTCCAGTTCTCACGCTGGTGGACTTGAGGCCCTTACCTTTTTCTGCACAAACGGCCACCTAGCCAACAACACCATAAGACAGACCCCAGTCCAGATTTGCAAATGGTACATAAATGATGGCCTGGGAGCCACTTCCATGTCGGAAGAAGATCTCCCTAACTTCCTAAACTTTAATCTGACCCTCACCCATCCATCAAATTTACGTAAATCGTTTAAAAAATCAGACAGTTTCCTTGACGTATTCATCTCTATCAAAGATAGATTACTCAAAACATTAGTTTTCCACAGCCCACCGATACACATTCATACGTAGACTATACATCTTCCCACAACCCATAATAAGACACACGATTCCATACTTTGAATTTCTCCACCTGAGCTGACTCTGCTCAGACAAATAACATTTCACCCTGCAAGCAGCCCAAACGTTTTTCACCAACCGTGAATATCCCAGTACTGTTTCACAATGATGCTATCAGCTGCAAAACAGCTGTGTCCAGAATAATTGCCTTGGAAGCCCAACATTCAGATGAAACAGGACCCATGTCCTCTTTCACCAACACACAATTTCATCATCATCTAAAGTCCAACTGACATACAGAAGAAGATTATAAAGATCATGGAGTGTGTTTTCTGTTGAATGACTGGTGGTTTGTTCACCACACTCCGGAGGAGATAGCGTCCATTTATCAAATTTGTAGCACTCACACAGAGCATGGTTTGGGGGGCAAAACCTAGGTGCAGTGGTAGACTGACCTCCTTGAGCGGCAGATGATAAGAAGCTGGAATATGTGGTCAACTGAGCAGTCAGCCCAGGCAGCTGAATCATTTTTGTTGTCTTGAAAAGGTTCAGTTACCTGAATGAGTGAGAGTGTGACAAAGGCAAACTGTGGCAAATGAGGCAAAGTTATTGTTCCTTTCTCCTCTACTTCTTTGGCAGAACAGACTCGCCTCAGTCTAAAGACAATCATTTGAATATCTAACCTACGTCATTCAACAAGTGAGGCACAGTGAGGTATTTAAAGCTGAAATGAAAGATGGGATTCTTGCATGGTGTACTCAAAATTGTCAAGGACTTGAACATGATTGATGGGAATGGTTTGAAGTGGAGAGCGACTGGTTTGTGTCTGTGATGGTGGATGAGGCCAGGTGTTTAGAAATGCTCGCACGGAATATATGGGACAATTACATAAATCGTGCCGTATATTTTGCAGTGAACATCATGTTCAGTGTTGTGGCTCTGACGGGAGAATGTACGTTTTATTTTGAACAGGCCTGTGTGGCCATGTAGGATGGTGTCTGACTTGGTGAGAGGATAGATTTTGTAGTTGGGTTTTGAGGAATGAAGATACCAGGCGACTCAGGTGTGTCAGTCGTTCAGTTTGGAGCGAATAGATTTTTAAGGCCTTTGTTGCACCTGAAAGTTAATCATGGGTTTAGTGCTCTTCTACTGATAGTCAGCTGAACTTGAGATGATGACGATGATGATGATGATGATGACGATGATGAAAGTGTGTGTTTAGAAACAGGCAGGCAGGAATTCTTCATTTAATGAATACCACGTTCTCCCACTCTGGTTGCATGTAATTTCAGCCACTCTCACCATCACAGTCTTGAGCCATCTGCCCACAATGACGCAATGCACACTCCACACACACACACACACACACACACACACACACACACACACACACACACACATATGTACACTCACCACACACACACATGCAGTGACAATAAAGGCACAGACACTCTCAGGTAGATACCCAAGGTCTGGTCACCTCGTTGGGCTAATGCGCAGGTCAGACATCTGTCGAGTTGTAACCATGATACCCTCCTCTTAAATTCTCTTACCGAAGTCATTAGCTTTAAATCGCGCACTGTGTGGTCTCAAAACTTAGCAGATGTGGTGTAGCGTTTATGGACAAGTCCACACACACACAAGGACACCCCCTAAATGAAACTGAAAGCGAAATTGATGTATCTTTTGAATGAAGATCCAATGTATTATTCTATCTTTTGAATTAAGATACAATGTATCATTTATCGAAAAAGGGAAATAAAAGGGAAAAAAAAGACAACATCAAATTCTGATTTATTCCAGTCGTCATTCGAGTACTTCTCACACCAATCCAAACACGTGCATGTTTTATCGACGCCTAATGCACCAGTAAAAGCGTATTGTAAAAGATCTTTAATGGCAGTCCATTCTTGATACGTCTCCAAACTGACGAGAACAGCGTGACGCCTGCGACAGGCCACGGTAGCAGGTTTCCAACTCTGAGAATTGTGTGTCTGTAGTCTTCCGAACTTGTAGCATCTCCCCCCAGCTTCATGCTGTAAGATTTGAAAAAAAGGAGGGGAAGCAGCGAATGAGAACTACATGGCTCACTCACTCCATACAAGCAGTAATGCAAATGTTCGCAAATTTAGCATTTCTTTCCTCCTCTACTACTACAGAGAGAGAGAGAGAGAGAGAGAGAGAGAGTATTCTACCATTACAAAATGCTCATGGGTGGGCTTCAGTTACAAATGATCCTTTTTCGTGCTTCATATGAACATTTTTTTTTTGTCTGTCCCATCTTGTGCCATCTCAGTGGCAGTGAACCCACGCCGCTCATTCCGACACCCCATCCACAGCCAAAGCCCGGTCAGTCCCGCCGCAGCCCCAGCACCGGCAATCCATCGGGAGCAGTAAATGTCAAGTCGCCATGAGGCAACCCGCCGAAGGAGACAATGCACTGCTACCGAGTTACTTTGGTGGTGTTCAGTGGCGCCTGTTCTGATCTAACATATGCTGGACACCACCTACTAAGCCCCCTACTGACGACAATAATTGCTCAGTAGCGGAGCCAGTGTGAGTGAGCTCTCAATCCGGAGGGTGCCATTACGTCAGTCCAGCGACAGTTCCCACGGACTTGCTGATATCGGTGACCCGGACGGAATCAAGCCAAGGCCACAGACGCGCAGAGAACATCGAAACAGGTCTCCATGAGAGCAGGGCATGAAGACCCACAGACTTTGAGACTTTTTTGTATGCTGATCGATGAGAATGAGGATGATGAAAAATGATGCTACGGATTTCCGTTCTGGTCTGAGACTGCCTTACAGGACAGTATTCTACATTTCCTTTCACATTATATCCCGGCATCAACCAGGCTCGAGAGATACAGACACCTGCAGTGTTGGTCAGGAAATTTGAGCGACACTCTCAGAGACGCATCCATTAAGTGGATGAAACTCGCCTGTGTGGCCCCAGTCTTCCGAACTGAGCCTGTAACAAACTCAACTCTGGGTAGGAGCCGGTCAGGGCAGGAAATCTAACATGACTCTGATGGGAATCGATCCCTCGACCTCCCAGCCGGGAGTCCGCGACGCTAGCCACTTCGCTACGGCGGCTAGTCATATTAAGTTTTGTCAGAGCAGCACTGCATATTCAATCCTTCGAAGAGATTCTATAAAAGAAAAGATTGCTACGCATCAGTAATCTTAGTTCACCTCTTCTGCAGTCAAATGGGGACTGTACATCAGTTTTGATGGCCATTTTATCACCTTTTACATGGACACCAATGACCTTTGCAGAGCATTTGCCCACTGCAGAACAACGCAAAATTACTTACATGTATTTTTGTTGGCATCAGGACAGTCCACCTCATCATATCTCTCATGCTTTTGATTACAATTCATTTATGTTTCCACTGAGGGTCGAAGAAAACAAACGGGCAAAAAGAACAGAACATGTTTCTACTGAATGTTTATATAGAACTTATGTACCACTCTGTTTTGTTCCTAAAACTTAGGTGTTTATATCTGAGAGCATGTTTACTTACCACCTATGCATAAGGCTGGCGTTTTATGCAGACACAAATCAGTTAGGCTTTTGTCATAGAGCTTTAGTCCTCACAACTATGGTCATTTTTATATTCTTTCTAATTATGATATAAGTCCATAGCCATTTCGTTTTCATCCCATGTTGTTTACAGCCTGGGTAAGCACTAAGAGCCGTACCAGGACTGTTGCAATGTTAAAATCCGATTCCAGGCTTTTCGTCGTCAAAAAGTTTATTCCATGTGTGCTACATCAAAGGAAAAAAAACGGGGTCTTCTCTTTCAAAAAAAAATTTTTATACTAAACGAATAAAGAAAAATCGTCCTTTTAGCAACGAAATAATCACAATCTGATGAAAAAAAAAAAATCTGAAAATACTGTACATAAAATCTACCATTGGGGTGTTTCTTTTATGCTATGTCCTGCAAATCTGACCATTCTGCAAGAACAAGTTTCATAATGGGTGGTTCATCACAAGGTGTACATTATGCAGCCACCTCATGTGCTAAACGGTAAAAATGTGTACAGAAACTGTAGCATGCGTATAACCAGTGTCAGAACGTGTTGCACTGGCATCACACGGGTATACAGTCACATCTGTGTTGGCAATGAACTTATTAACGTTCAATGGAAATATACATAATCAAGCACAATCGAAACCAACCAACGCGATTTAAAAGTCGTTGGCCTGTTCAGATCGCTGAGAAACTTCGATCACTTGGTCAAACGTTCAGTTATTTGATATGGGATGTGTTCATTCGTATAAGGAGAGAAGCAAGCGAAAGTAGTGGGTGTGGGTGGGGGTGAGTGGTCATCTTTAGTGTTTGCTAACATCAGCTTTTTCAGTTTTTTTGAAAGACTCATGTTTCTGTATGCGTGTACACGTACGTGGTGTGTCTAGGCACATAATTCTAAAATTTCATGAATTCAAAAAAGAAATATTGAAATTTTGACGACTGGATTTGGCCTTGTTACATTTTCTTCTTTTTTTTTTTTACCGAGTTGAGGCGTTTTTCTCCATAATGTTGTTGAAACGAAGTCATTTTCAGTCAAGGGACAGCCTCAGGAAGGCTTCTGGAAATATGAACAGACCTACAGCTTCAGAACAGATGCTCTTATGCCATATCTCAGGAAAAAATTACCGTTCGAAAAGAAAGGGAATGCATTTCTGAATTGTCGAAGATACATGCAAAGCACAGCTACAGAGTAGAATTATGGTCAGATTGGGTTTGTTTGTTTGTTTGTTTGTTTGTTTGTTTTTTCCCCCAAAAAGGGTGATTTTAATCAAATGAAGTTAGAGCTGACAGGAGCGCAGAAAGCGGACAGTGCGCAGAAAAAGATTGTATGAAAACAGATCGTAAACATATCAATCATATATCAAACTCATAATTATAAATGACTAAGATTGAGGGAAGAAAAAAAAACGGGGAGAAAAAAAACCCCTAGAGAGCACCACCCCTCCTGTACGCATCCACCAACCTTTCAATATTTTATCAGCATAATTTCAGTTCTCTCTCTCTCTCTCTCTCTCTCTCTCTCTCTCTCTCTCTCTCTCTCTCTCTCTCTCTCTCTCTCTCTCTCCCCCGCCCCTCCCCCCTTCCCTTCTCTTCTTTAACATCGCACAATTGAACTCGTGTGAAAAGAAAAACTAACATAGAATATCAACATTCATTTTCAGTGGGAAATGGTAAACAGTATAAATAGTAACAAAAAAAAAACTTTAATAGGGAAAAAGGATTTCCTTCCTACTCAGCTAGCCCCCCCCCCCCCTCCCCCAAACACACACACACACACACACACACACACACACACACACACACACACACACACACACACACACACACACACTCATTTATTGTTCTATGTCTGTAGATACGTCAAAAAACTCCCTCTCTTTCATTTTTCACCTCCACCTCACATCCCATAATTTCAATTGTCCTGTAATACTAATAAGGCTAACATTCATGTTTTGTTACGTGGCACATACCATAGTAGTAAAACAGTGAAAGAGAATATCTGTTAGATAAAGTGATTTGAATGGAGTATAATAGTTTCCATCTAAGGGCTCTTGTTTTTTGTTCATGTAGCAGAGGTAATGTTTTCAGGGCGGGGTTGTTTATCTAGTCCTTGATGACAGAAAAACGGGCACACTATAGCATCGAGTAAAGAAAAAACGTATCATCAAGGAATACTTAATCATTAAGTAACACTGAATACAGTAACCACTTTTTTTCAAACTCAGAATGGCGCATTACTAAACTATGCTTATATTTTTCGGTGCGATAGTTGTAGTTGAGTTCTCTATAAAAAGCTGTCACGGTTGGTCTAATTTTATTAATCCTACATTTGTAGATAAAGAATTTTGCCCATAAGATAATGATATACAAAATTTCATCGATTTTGGTTTTTCCGTCTGTTTCCAAACAAAATTAATTGAACGTTAAAGGATAATCTTTCATAAACATGACATTTTCTTTTCATAGATATTTCTAATTCCATCCAAAAGTTTTGTGCGAAGTCACAGTTCCAAAAGGTGGTAGATCGAATCTAATTCGTCATTACAGAAACTACATTTATCGCTCACGACTAGGCCCATTGTTTGTTTGTTTGTTAAGAGCACATGAAAAACGGTATGACACGCCAAATGTAGGATACATACATAACAATTGGGGCACACACACACCCCCTCTCAGTCTCTGTCTGTCTGTCTGTCTGTCTGTCTGTCTGTCTCTCTCTCTCTCTCTCTCTCTCTCTCTCTCTCTCTCTCTCTCTCTCTCTCTCTCTCTCTCTCTGTCTCTGAATTGTGACACTGACTGAGCAAGTCGCCTTTCAAGGCGTTCGGTTTTTTTTTTGTTTGTTTGTTTGTTTTTTTTTTTTACTTTGGCGTCCTGCATCAGTGTCCAGTATGGTCACTTTGCCAGTAATTGCGACTAACACCATGCCCTCGTGCCAGCTGAGTTTTAGGGTGACATGTGGCACCTTTCTTCCCCTTTACATGAACTTTAGGTGGAAACGGGCCGTTCGAAAAAGCCGCCATGAGTCTCCCATGTTGACACTGTACAAAGTTAGACGGTGTCTTTCTTTGGACTGAGACCCTCTCCTATCTGTTTTGGGGCGGGCTCCTTTTGCTGAACTCGGGGAACATGGAACGTCATCCTGGCCCCTCTGCACCCCCTCCTGAGAAGGACAACCATGGGACGCTGAAGACCATGCTGACCAGCATGAGGCGCGGCACCAGGAGCAGGGTAGGATCTGCTTCCACAGACCGGGCGCAGGCGACCACCTCTTCCTCGTCAGCGAGGGACCCCCCTCAAGAAGAACCATCAAGAGCAGAGTTGATGGATGTTCTGCAGAACGTACTGTCCACCATGAACCGTAAGTGTGACAACGTTGATAAGAAGTTTGTCGTTCTCGGGGGAAAAGTATTCGGCCCTGCAGTCTGATGTGAGAAATTTCAGAGAGGAGGTGGTGGACTTGAAAAAAAAGGAAAAAAAAAAGTTCTGGCCAAAGCTAACGCTGATCCCCTGAGTAAAGTTGAGCAGTTAGAAAGAAAGACTGATGATTTAGAGGGGGAGGTCAAAAATGTAGCAATCTGATTTTTTATGGCATACCTAGGGACCAGAACGAGACAAATGATGACTGTGAAGGGAAAGTACATACTATGTTGACTGATAAGCTAAAACGTTACTAAGAAGGTAGAGTTGACAGGGGTTCACAGACTTAGTGCCAAACCTGACTCTCCCATCATTGCTTGCTGCACCTTTTACAAGGATAAAAAGTTAACATCCTGAAATGAAAGAACAACCTGAAAGGCAGCAAGCAATGTCTTTGTGGGAGAAGATTTCTCATCCAAGGTCAGGGAAATCAGGTGTGGTCTTTCACCACTTTAAAAAAAAAACAAGATCAGACGGGAAGAGAGCCTCTAAAGAGACGTCTAAAAGCAAGATCAGACGGGAAGAGAGCCACCATGATCTATGATCTCCTAGTGATTGACGGTAAGTCATATTTCCTTGATGGACATGGAGGGCTCAAGGATTCTAGATAGGAGTTTGGCCGGCCAAATTTTCTTCCTCTCATGCTAAATTACAAGTAGGGGGGGGGGGGGGGGGGGGGGGGGGGGGGCAAGAAAAATCAAGAACATCGGTAATCTCGAGAGCAATAGTAGGCAGGGACGGTGATGTTCGTATTGACACATTTGCCAAGTGAGTTACAGTAACCAGTCAGAGCAAGTTGCGAGAATCCCGTGTGTGCATGAGGGAGAGAGCGAGGGAGGGAGGGAGGAAGGGCGGGATAGTGTACATATGATGAAAAACAAAAACCTTTTCTTTTTTGTTATGGAACGTTAATGGCATACAGTCAAAACTTGCCGATCCAGATTTCTTTCATTTCTTTTTAAGTTTGATTTTGTCTGTCTTGTTGAAACGTTTCTTGAGTGGAAGTTTGATAATCTATTTTCTGACTATGACTTGTTTTGTAAACTTGCTGTCAAATTCAGTAGACAAGGGAGAGCATGAGTGCATTTTTTTGGATCTTGGATCAGGAACCCTTTGTAAAAGCTATTGATGTCAATCATTCAATTTTTCGTGTGTTTGTAATAATTGACAAAAAAAAAAAAAAAAAAAAAAAAAAGGAACAGACAAAGATGTTTTGTATTTTTGTTGCTACATTCATCCGGAAAGTTTTCCCTTTTACACTTTTTTTATGTTGAAAATGGAATCAGTTTACTTGAAGATTGTTTGATAGAATGTTTGTTAAGAAAAGACGTGTATGTCATAATTAATGGAGATTTGAATAGCAGAACATCCAACATTACTCAGGATTTTTGGGGAAAAAAAAATTTTTGATTGACAATGTGATAGTCATTCTCTCAGTATAAACCGTAACTCTAAAGACTGTACATTAAATAATTACGGAAAGCTGATGCTAAATGTATGCACTACCTTAAATTTGCGTACTCTTAATGGGTTATGTAATGGCGACCTGGAAGGACGCTATACATACATATCTGATTCTGGCTGCAGTGTTGATGAATACTTTATTATTTTAAGCGATCTTCTTGCTTTGGTATATGGCTCATGTAAATTTCAAGTTTTAGACCGCATAGACTCAGATCACATGCCTGTTTGTTTCATTGCTGTTTTTCCGAAGGAAAATGTTGTTCACAATAATGAACGAGTAAATCATGTTATAGAGAAACTTGTATGGAATAATGATTATGCTAATCGATTTCAAGAACTATTATGTAGCGTAGATGTTGTCAGAAACATTAAAAATGCCACAGATATGATACAATCCGATGTAAATGAAGCTTTGAACATGTTTAATGAGTGTGTAAAGGAAAGTGCTAAGTGTATGAAGAAGCATATACGCGTCAATAGAATTCACAGGTGTAATGATTAGTATGATAAAGAGTGCCGAATCAGTAAACTAAAAGCTAGAAAATTATTAAGAATTAGCTGTCAAATTCATGATCCACAAGATAGAGCGGCTTATTGTATTGCAAGACGAGAATACAAAAAAATTGTTAAAAAGAAAGAGTATAATAAGTTCTCAATAGATCAGTTGATTTCCTCAGTTAAATGCCAAAACGACTTCTGGGAGACTGTTCAGAAATTATCTTTCAAAAGAAACAACCAAGGAATAAGTTAACTAGCGATATTTGGTTTCATAATTTCCTCATTTGGTAGAACAGAATTTCAGTGACAGTGATAATGAAGAAGTGGCAGATGCTGATTTAGATAGTTCATTTAATCGTCCAATATCCATAGAAGAGGTCACTTCAGCTATTTGAAGACTGAAAAAAATGGCAAGTCAGCTGGCCCAGATGGTCTTATTGGAGAACCATTTTAAACACACAACCCTGCAGGCTGTCCTTTTTTTCCATAAATTATTTAATAAGTTATTTAACGAGGGTTTGTACCCCTGATAATTGGTGTGAATCAATTATTTTGCTTATATTAAAAAAAAAAAGGCGATGTGGACAATCCAAATAATTGTAAAGGAATTCTCTCTTAGTGACATTAGCATTAAACTATTTTGAATAATTATTAATAGGGGAATACAAGAATGGGTTGATGGGAACAATACAATCAGGGAACAGCAAGCAGGATTCAGAAAGGGTTATTCAACCATGGATCACGTTTACTTTGTTGGCACTTATCCAAAAGCAGTTTTCTTGTAATCGTCAGCTATGTGTTGCTTTTATAGATTTTCAAAAGGCATTTGATTCAATCAGTAGAAATATACATTGCTAATCCTACCAAAAAAACAAACAAACAAACAAACAAACAAACAAAAAACAAAAAAAAAAAAAAAAACAAAAAAAAAAAAACAAAACAAAAAAAAAAAAACAAACAAAGAAACAAACAAAAAACAAAACAAAAAAAAAATTACAAAAACAAAACAAAACGGTAAATGCGGTAAGCTCTATAGGTGTATTAAAAGCATGTATAATGTTGTTAGAGCTAGAGTCCACTGTGGAGGTAAATTGACAGATTTCATTAACTGTACACTCGGGGTCAGACAAGGAGATGCATGTAGTCCAGTTTTTTTTTCTTTGATTATAAATGAACTAGCTATAGAAGTTACCAATAATGGTAGACATGGTGCCTTATTGTCTCTTGATACCCTAGAGTTGTTTATTCTCTTATTAGCTGATGATATTATTTTGATAGCAGAAACGCCTGTTGGTCTACAGACTCAATTGGAAATTTACGACGTGCAGCTTTTACACTTCATTTAAAGTTAATATGTCACAAAGTAACATCAGTGTGTTTCGTAAAAGGGGGGGGGGGGGGGGGGGGGGGGGGGGGGGGGGGGGGGGGGGGGGGGGGGGGGGGGGGGGCTATCATGGTGCAAGAGAAGGATGGGTTTATGGTGATGTTGATATGCCAGTTGTTAATGCATACAAGTATTTAGGTATAATGTTTTTCTACGCGGTTGAGTTTCACAGGTGCTTGTAAAGATCTGGCAAGTAGGGCAAAGAATGCTTTACTATGTATTAGGAAAAAATTTGTATGCTTTGAATAATACATATGTCAAGGCATTCATTAGGTTATTCGATACGCAAGTACAGCCCGTTGTACTTTACAGCTCTGAATTATGGGGCTTAGACAAAGCTGCTGCTACTTTTTGCGAATCTGTACATCTATTTGCTATAAAAAAAAAGGTTCTTGGTGTAGACAGACGTATGCCGAATGATATGATATACGGACAAACTAATCGCGCTATCCAATATTCGTTTAATCTGCTGTTAATTGCATTCGATATAGGCTGAAATAATTGCAAATGTGTAATGATAGAATTCCTAGAAAAGCCTACAATATGCTTCTAGATATGGACTCTAAGGTAAAAAAATAACTGGGCCTCCAAAGTTCGTATTTGTTTTACAGAATATGGGTTTGGGTATGTCTGGTTAAATCAAGGAGTGGCAAATATCAACGTATTTATGAGTGTTTTCAGGCAAACGATTAATAGATTGAACATGGCAAAATGGTCTGATCATATTCACCATAGTGATAAATTTAGTTTCTGTACCAATTTTTTTAGTGTGCATGATTTGAAACCATATTTGACCACTGTATGGATAGACATTTACAGTATGTTGCAACACGATTTCGATTGGAAATATCAGAATTAAAAGTGCACCATTATAAATACAGAATGGCTAACAACGAGGATCTGGTTTGTCCATTATGTAAAGTAGCACAAGAAAATGAAATACATTTTGTTCTTTGCTGTCCAGTTCTTAATGGTATTCTGGAAAAGTTCATCAAACCCTAAGTATTATAGTCAACCGTGTTTATCTAAATTGTGTTTATTGATGTCTTCTCAATCAGTTGAAGTTGATAGAGGTCTTCAATGTTTCTTTCAAAAGCGTTTAGGTTCAGAGAAACTGCCATATCTTAAGAATTTTGTTTGTATAACATTTGTTATGTTTTTATTAAGTCACAACTAGCACTGCTTCAATATTCTTTGTTGCTCACATTCCCCTCTTAAGGGGCCTTGGCCTAATTGAAAATAAACGGGATTCGGAATTCCGAATCTCTCTCTCTCTCTCTCTCTCTCCTCTCTCTCTCTCTCTCTCTCTCTCTCTCTCTCTCTCTCTCTCTCTCCCCTCCCCACATCCAAGGCAGATACTTTTTGTGCACTTTGACAAGAAAGATGCCTACACTGTGTTCATTTTGTCAAGACAATTACCTGCTAAATGTTCGTTTTCTTCATGGGATACTTACACTGCCTTCTGCCACAATAACCAACATGTGTTACCTGACTGACGGCATGCTATAGAACTAATGGTTTCGCACTCTGCATGCTGCGTTTTCTCCCTAGCTCACTGTTTCCATACTAGCTCTCTAATGTCATTTGTTACAAGATGAACTCTGTAGGCCCTTTATTCTAAAAGAATTGTTATAAGACACACCTGGTTTGTGCCACATTGTTCAGTGGTGTAGGGACAAAGAGCCTCGTCTTCAGACTCTGAGCACTGAGGAATCAGGTCACACGGAAAGTGTTTGACCAAGTCAGGCCACACAGATGATGAACAGTTCCATTTTCTCTGTGCACTATCAACCAGTCTCGGCTTCAGCTTGATGGAATGAAATGAATATCGAGCTCTGAATCCAGATCGATACTTTTCTAGTCCGGTTCTGGACACAGGAACAGAGATAAAACATTATCCTGGATCTGGACGTCCGTGGTCACTTTTTTTTAGGAAAGAGAGATGCTTGTTGAAATATCATGTTCATGATTTTCGGTGTACAGCACATAGATCCACACTGACCAAAATATCGGAACAGTGTGCTGTGTCCAATGTTTATATTGAGGACACCAAGGAAGATGAGGTGGTCACTGGGTGGAATTATGGTAGCACAGCCTTTCAGCCAACCTGAATACGTGGAAACGCCATCCCACCCTTTTGGTCTGGACATATCCTGAGAGTCCACAGAAATGCCACGCTTATTGCAGGCCATGTTAAACCTTTCCTCTCTTACCATTTCGTCCTCAACCTTTTTTTCTACCAGCGTTTCATTTGAAAACAGCACATTATCACATAAGAAATGGGAGGAAATGGTGTGTGTGTGTGTGTGTGTGTGTGTGTGTGTGTGTGTGTGTGTGTGTGTGTGTGTGTGTGTGTGTGTGTGTGAAGTGTATGTGCTTGATTGTGTGTTTGTAAGTTTTTCATTGAAACTGTAACTATTCGTGTATAGAAATATTCGATAGCTGGTATATTACTGTTGCGGTGTTTTTGTGAATTGGTACTTTAGGGATACATGTGATTTTTCTGTTAGTAAGGAAATATGAGCAAGAATTGATAGCGATGTTAGTCAGTGTGATGTCAATAGTACGGTTACAATTGCTATCGCCCCAAAATACACGACCATTAAAGTCATCTCCTGCTGATTTTGAACAGTGTATGTGTGCGTGTACGTGCGTGCACTCGTGCGTGTATGTGCGCGTGCGTTCTTGTATGCGTTTTGCGTGCGTGTGCCTGAGTGCGTGTATATGCGTGTTTGTGTGCGTGTGTATGAGCGTGAGAGACAGAGAGAGAGAGACATACTGACAGCGACAGAGAGAGAGAGAGAGAGAGAGAGAGAGAGAGAGAGAGAGGAGAGAGAGAGAGAGAGAGAGACAGACAGACAGACAGAGAAAGAGACACACAGACTGACAGACTGACAGACAGACTGAGTGAGTGACTGACTGACAGAGTGTGGGTGGGTGTGCTTTTGTGTGTGTATTGGTGTTGTGTTTTATATGCTGTCGCTGTTGATTTAGTTTCTTCTTTGCAATTTTTTGTCGATGGATTTTTGTTAGCACGATGAATGAAGCTAGAATACAAAACGATTACATGTATATATTACCTGAAGAAACAAACGAGTAGAAAAGCATAAGGCGAGTTTCAGGAAGTTGAGAACAGCATGGAAAGAGAAAGATACTTACCCATCATATGGAGACAAAGAAATGACTTCAAGACCTGGTAACTCAGACCTCTCAACAACAGAGAAGGAGAAAGAGACTTTGTGTGTTTATCACGTCACCATCGCTGCGGTATACCAACTTAAGTTTCATTCGGTTTGTCACACTGTATATTGGGGGTGACCATATATGTTTACTAGGGCAATGAAAGTAAATTTCATCAGAGCACGGTTCTTCTTCACCAAACGTACAAAATATGATGCAGAAAATGTATAGATTTGCTACATTCATTTACTTGCAGCTTCACAAATCTGGTAGTGGGAACTTGAAGGGTGACTCCACATCTGAGTCCCTTCCCTTGTTCGGTGGTTTGTAAATACGCATGACCTTTGACATGTTTGACCGTAATGTGTCTCATCTTGGAATCGATAAAACATGAGCTTAGATTGTAGGCTGGTACAGCTAAAGAATGTGTCACCTGGGTGTCGTTTTTTCCTGTTTGATTTCCACGCGAAAACGGTAGAGAGACGTTACCCATACCTGCAAGAAGAGTGGTTTCTCTCACCATCACTGTCAGATGTGTGTATCATAAAAGCAGCTTCGAGATTGCAACACACGGCTTGTGGTTCAATTTAATTTAGAGACATCGCTAACATCTCTTTTTCTCTCTCTCTCTCTCTCTCTCTCCTCTCTCTCTCTCTCTCTCTCACACACACACACACACACATATATAGATATGTACATATACATATACAAATATATAGATAGGTAGACAGGACAGACACAGAGATAGACAGATAGGTAGACAGACAGATAGACAGACAGATAGATAGATGGATCGATAGACAGACAGAGAGATACAACATTCAACGGTTTGAACCAGACTGAGAGAGTGTAGCCTTATGAGTGGTCACCAAATACTATACCATGGCTTGAGGAGTGCTGACAATGGCAATTCATGTGGCAGACATGTACCATCAAACTGCAAGGTCAAATAAGTAATCTAAAAAAACAGAAATATAATTGATATCCCGTCAATGCTTTGAACTTTATACCTACCTACATAAGTTTCTTAAGTGTGTCTAGAGCTTCTGTTAAACATTTTGCCACCATCTTTAAACAATGGTTCATCATTTGTTTGCAAAAGAATAACTAAGGTTTCGGCTCTTGACTTTAATATAATCAAAAGAGTTTTTGATTTGTTTCTTATATTCCCATAAGGGGGACAAGGGAACAAAAATTGTAACTTATCATCTTCAATTGCTACATCATTACATTATGTACATGAATCATCAACAGCAACATCATTTAGTTAGCATCTAATCCCCGTGTTTATTTCTGAATCTCGCAAGGATGTCTCCTTGCCACCGATTAGACACTAACTATAAATACTTTCCTGCCCTCAAGTTATTTTTTAAGGATAGGGACCAGTAATATTTATCATGTTCTTCTAGTTGGCTATGCCAGTTTTGTTTATACGGGAAAATCAATCTATTTTTGAATTCACACATGAAGACAGTTTTCGACTTCCTGGCTTAACCACATTATTACAAACCTATTCTCTAGTAACACTTTCTTTATCTTAAAGGCCCAGTTAATTTTTCTAACTCACATTGTTGCAGCATCATGTCGTAGGTCTGTCTGCTCAGTCTAGCGACTGATAATCATGCCACTTTAACTAGTACCTTACACACTTTAAAATACATCTGACGTACAAAGTTTGCCTTCCTGTTTCACCATAAGCACACACCTGAGGTAATTGAAAGAACAGTTATTTTCCCTGATGGAGTGCAAATCTGTTTACTATTCAATTAGTGAAGTCGCTTTGCAGAGAAGGGTGGCTGTTGTAAAGCCTATTTGGGGGCTGACGGCCTATTTTTCTTCACCTGAGACCACTCAGTCAGGGGTGGGCAGTAGGGGGGGGGGTGGGGGTGGGGGGGGGGGGGGGTTAAGGGAAGGTCTGCAGACGAGTGACCGTCTGTCAACAGATCTTTCCCGGTAACCTCTCACGTCCACTGCAGTCGGGGATTGGTGTTTTAGCTGGTGCTCTGCCGGGCACTGCCTGTAGACTGCCAGTCAGGACAGGGGCAGGGAAGCAGCAGATGTCAATGAGGAATGGAATTCTTCCACTGGTCCTGCAGATATGTGGAATCAATGCACTAACCACATCTTCCCTTACTACCCGCTGGCCAGTGATCCATCCTGTACACTGCAATACCACGTGTGATGACCTTCTGACCTTTCTTATGACTGCGTCATGACTTGCCTTCAGAGGCACTATGACGTGTGTCCAGTCCTAGCTCTGGAAGAAATCGCATTGAATTTCTTTTTTTTTTTTCCATGGGAGAAAAGTAGAGAAAAAAGTCTGTAAATGTGTATCGATGCTCGTTTTACTGAATCTAACTCTTGCAGAGGTATATATATATATATATATATATATATATATATATATATATATATATATATATATATATATATACATATACATATATCTGTATGTAAACATTGTGTCAAACAACGTCCGTAAAGCACATCTCTCTTGTTGAAGGTGTCTCTTTTCATGAGCATAGAAGACACACACATTACTCAAATATGGAGAGTACATTATCTCCCACGTGTGGAGAACTCATCCTCTCCTTGTGCTGGTAAATTAGTTCAGCTCACTGCGGCATATCCCTAGCCGTACGTAACTATAACATAGTTGTAGTAAGGGTTAGGGCACCTTCACAGTGGTTGGTGCGGACATCAGACGTTCAAGCTGCTTGTAGTTTAACAATCTTTGTTGAGGCACAGTCTGCACAGCTGGAAAAATTCAGAGTTACGTACAATTACAGTCATTCAAAGACCTGTAACGTTTAGAATGTACACAGATATCCGATACACCAAATCTGAATTTCGTCACAATATACATAACAGAGTAAGAGGGGGGGGGGGGGGGGGGGGGGGAGGGGGAGAAGTCTAGAGAGGTATTATCTGTGAGATTTTGTTCAGGCACAGAAGTCTAGAGAACTAATTATCCGTGAGATAATTGTGTGTGTGTGTGTGTGTGTGTGTGTGTGTGTGTGTGTGTGGTGTGTGTGTGAGAGAGAGAGAGAGAGAGAGAGAGAGAGAGAGAGAGAGAGAGAGAATGTTGAGTTGTGTCAAATCAAAAGTCTCTTTTTCAAAATATCATTGCACAAGCCACATATTGCTTTTGTTTGTTTTGTTTATGTTCTTCGCAGAAGCCACCTGTAAAAAGTAATCAAAAAAGGAAAGAAATTAAAAAAAAAAAAAAAACAGAGAAAAGAAGAAACCTGAAAATAAAGGACAGGAATCTGTTAGTGTGAAAAGGTAATTTCAGTTACATGTACTACATGTATGGGCAGAAGGCATGCGCGTACACACATACCCTTCCTTCCTACTAAGCACAACATAATCATGTATAGGCTCAAAACGTATGAACCTGTTCGTAAAAATACATACAGTGGATGTATTATCATACAAACAAACATGTACCCTTGCACACACACACACACACACAGACACACACACACCCCCCACACACACACACACACACACACAGACACACACACACCCACACACACACACACACACACACACACACACACACACACACAGAGAAGGCACCCTGTGTAAAAAGTTAAAATATCCATGGTTGTGAGCTCTCCTTTGCTCTTAAAAGATCGTGATTATGTTCAAGATTTGATTTGAATGCAACGTGAAGGTAAAGCAACTACATTCAAACACACACACACACACACACACACACACACACACACACACACACATACATACAGAGAGAGAGAGAGAGAGAGAGAGAGAGAGATCCGAGAGAGAGAGAGGAGAGAGAGAGAGAGAGGAGAGAGGGAGAGAGAGAGAGAGGAGAGATGGGACAATGGTTTATTGACTATAGTTGAAAAAAAAAACTTACACAAGGGGAGTGCATGCACAATTTCCACTTAGTGTTGCCAAACTCTGCCAACAATAGAAATGCGAGTCGAAAAAACGAGCATACAGAGGTCGTGGGTCGAATCCCATCTGCGGACTCAGTTGGGAAAGACTGGGACCACACAGTCGAGTTTCATCCACTTAATGGATGCGTTTCTGAGAGTGTGCTCAAATTTCCTGACCAACACTGCAGGTGTCTGTATCTCTCGGGGCTGGTTGACGCCGGGATATATTATGAAAGGAAGCGTAGAGTACAGCCCTGTCATGTAGTCTCAGACCGAAATGGAAATCCGTAGCATCATCTTAATCATCATCATTCTCATTCTCATCGATCAGCATTAAAAAAAAAAAAAGTCTCAATTCTGTGGCCCTTCATGCCCTGCTCTCATGGTGACCTCAGTTTCGATGTCCTCTCCACGTCTGTGGCCTTGGTTTGGTTCCGTCGGGGTCACCGGTATCGGCGAGTCCATGGGGGCTGTCGTTGGACGGACGTGGTGGCGCCCTCCGGAGGGAGAGCTCACTCACGCCGGCTCCGCGACTAAGCAATTATTGTCGTCAGTAGGGGGCTTAGTAGGTGGTGTCCCTGCGTATGTTAGATCAGAACAGGCGCCACTGAACACCACCGAAGTGACTCGGCAGCAGTGCAGTGTCTCCTCCGGTGGGTGCCTCTTGACGGCTTGAAAGCTACAGGAGCTAAAACTGCCTGGTGTGTGTTTAAACAGACTTCTGACTCCACATAAACGACGCATAGTTCAGCTAGATTTGTCATAAAATGAAAAACCATTGGAGTAACCCTGCACAGTGCCTCGTCTCTCGTGCATTCACTGTTGGTATTTGGCAGCAAAAACTATGACAGTTGGAGACATTCCGAAAGTACGAATGGCTAGCCCGGAGCTGTTGTTTATAGTCTGTAGATAGACTACAGCTTGGTGTCCTAAGGATCGACATCTTGAGAATGGAAAACATATTTTCATGTGTGAGGCGATCTGAAGGAGTGGGCATTACCAGCGAAAATCCAGCACCTGTTTAGGATAAATGTTAGTCTGGTCCTTTGAGCTCTCACGGTCTCATGCTGGCATGAGAAGGCAGGTCTAATGAAAACCATAAGGATGATTTAACTGTGTACATGTTATC
>JADBJO010013531.1:38962-51973 GCA_016801955.1 Conus betulinus | reverse complement strand
GGAGAGAGAGAAGAGAGAGAGAGACGAGACCACGGTGGGAAAAGGGTAGGAGGGACCACTGGAGGTACGGGTCGGGACAGAGGAAAGGGTAGGGGTTGGAGGGGGGGGTAGTAAGGGGGAGGGAGAGGAGGAGATGGTAGGTAACAGAGGAAAATAATTATGGAGACAGTGACAGAAATCGCTGACATGGAGACACCGTCCGTGCGTGACGTGTGCCCGTGCCACCCCCTGCACCATGAGGCATCGCCAGTTGACTAATACAACCCCAGACAAACCGATTCTATCTTACCCGTGACAGCGTCCTACTAAAGTACAGAGAGAGAGAGAGGAGAGGGGGGGAGGAGAGAGAGGGATGGGAGAGGAGAGAGAGAGAGCGAGACGGGATGGGGGACGGACTGGAGTATCAGAGAGAGAGGGAGAGAGAGGGGTGAGGGTGGGATGAGATGAGAGAGGAGAGAGAGAGAGACGAGAGAGAGAGAGAAGACGGAGGTAGTGTTGGGTTTGTTGAGGAGTATGGAGGGAAAAAGCGAGCTTGAGCGCTGAGCTTAAGTGCGAGCTATCGTGCAAAACGCGGAGCGAGGCGAAGAAATAGAGAGAGGGGAGAGAGAGAAGAGACAAAGAGAGAGAGAGGGGGGAGAGGAGAGAGCGGAGGGTGAGTGGGAGAGAGGGGAGAGAGAGATGAGAGCAGAGGAGAAGAGAGAGAGAGGGAAGGGAGAGGACGGGAAAGCGAGAGCTAGCTAGCGAGCGAGCAAGGAGGCCGAGCGAAAGAGCGAGAGAGGAGGGAGAGGAGAGAGAGAGAGAGAAAGAGAGAGAGAGGGGAGGGAAGAGAGAGAGAGAAGAGAGCGAGGGAGGGTGGAGTGAAGTGAGAGAGAGATAGAGAGAGACGGAGAGAGGAGCAAAGCGAAAGAGAGAGCTGAGAGAGGACGAGAGCTAGGTCCGAGCGAGCGGCGAGGAGGCGAGCGAGAGAGAGAGAGAGAGGGAGGAGGGGCGAGAGAGCGAGAGAGGAGCAGAGAGAGAGAAAGACAGAAAGAAGAGAGGAGACAGACAGAAAGACAGGAGAGACCTTAGTGCGAGCGACGCGAGCGAGGAGGCGAGAGAGAGAGAGAGAGAGAGAGAGAGAGGAGAGAGATGAGAGAGAAAAGAGGTTGGCGGTGGAAGAGATAAATTCAAAGTATACATAACATGAAAATGTTTTTTTCATAAATACAAGATGTAAGGATGAGGGAGGGTAGGAAAGCCATAGTGTTTTTTTTCTTTCTTTTCTTTTCTTTTTTTTTTTTAAACCCCTAGCCGACTACAGGAGCCGGACCAGACTGTGTGTACAGCTGATGAACAAATTCAAAGCAAATACTTCAAGAAATAAGAAAATCATTTCAAGCAATCAATTAATGAAATGGCAGCTAAATTCAAAAAACAAAGTTTTCATGAAATGGGACGCCATTAAAACAAACGCTTCACGAAATAATTATGTAGCAAATTCAGATAAAGAGTTCATGAAATTCTATTAAAAAACACCTGTCACATTTGTCTTGTCTTGTCTAGAATTTTGTTTTTTTCCTTTCGTGAATTATCGTTGCCTATGTTCAAAATGTATCTAAGTGTTTACATGTTTGCATGTGTTGTGATCTGGTGTTCGTATTGAACAACACACACACACACACACACACACACACACACACACACACACACACACACGCACACACACACACACACGCACACACACACACACACACACACACACACACACACACACACACACAAGAGTTGATAAACAAACAAGCAAACAGAAAAGATTTTTTTTTAATGTAATAAGAAAATGAGTTCTGAACTCTCTCTCTCTCTCTCTCTCTCTCTCTCTCTCTCTCTCTCTCTCTCTCTCTCTCTCTCTCTCGTTTGACACAACGGTAAAATGAACAGGAAACGGGGGGAAGGGGGGTGGGGGGGGGGGGGGGGGGGGTGGTCAAAGGGGAGTGAGGAGGGGGCAGAGGGGAGGTAGGGTATGGTAGGGAGGGGGAGGGAGGGGAGGGAAGACAACGGCTGAGGATCATGAAGAGGAAAATAGTGAAATTGTTGATCATGGCAATCTTTAGGGCTTGGGGCCGCGCCGCATTTGACTACCTGTTCAAGAGTCAACAGTAATAAGGGATGCTAATGCCCTGAACGAAGAGAGAGAGAGAGAGAGAGAGAGAGAGAGAGAGAGAGAGAGAGAGAGAGAGAGAGAGTACTTGCCGTGAAGGTGATGTAGGGGTAATAGGGGAAGGGTGTGGAGGTAGGGATGAGAGAGGAGATGCGGAGAGCGGACTGTAAGGCGGGGTGGGGGGGGGGGGGGGGGGGGGGGGCGAGGAGGTCAGGAATGTGCGCGGCGGTGGAGAGAAGGGCAAACCACGTGGCACGATGAGAGCGTGGGACAGGGTGGGAAACGAAGCGGGCGTAGCGGACAGGAAGGAAGGCGGGTGGGAAGGGGGGGGGGGGGGGGGGGGGACGAAGGAGGGGGAGGGGGGGGATGGAAGTTGGTGAGGCTGGTGCTATAAATTGCTGAGGCTGGCAGGTGTCACGACATGTTTTCTTTTTCGTTCATTTTTTTTGTTGTTGTGTTTTATTATTATTATTATCTTTTTAATTTATGGTTTCCGCGTCATGAATCATGTCTAAACGTTGAAGTGGGGACACTGCGAAGGCGCCTAGACAGGTGGGCGAAGAAGTCTAGGTATTTCGGGGAACGGGGGGGACACACACACACACACACACACACACACACACACACACACACACACACACACGCACACACACACACACACACACACACACACACACACACACACACACACACACACACACACACGCACACTCGTACACACACACACACACACACACACACACACACACACACACACACATTTGTCAAATAGCCGACGTTCGAGGAAGATGGACAGGCCGTCATGGGTGGTGGAAAGCCACGTGAGCATGAAGTACTGCTGAAAACGTTTTCTTCCAAGCGAGATAACTCTTAGCCCTACGTGTTCAGGGGCTTTAAGTTATTATCAAGACAGGCCATTTTGACCTCAAGGATAATGACAATTATTATTATTATTATTATCATCATCGTCGTCATTATTATTATTTTATTATATTATCGTCGTTATTTTATTGTTATAATGATCGTTATCATTATTGTTATGATTATCGTCAGTATCGTTATTTTATTATTATTATCATCGTTATTATTATTATTATGGTAATAAAGATGATCAGAAGAAAAAGATGAAGAATTCTAATGATTGCGATTCTTTTGTTGTTGATCGTACTACATTTATTGATTTTTTAAAAAAATTTATTCATAACTATTTCTTATTGTTATGGATACATTTTCGCCACCTTTGGGATACCGGCAATGAGAACTGTCAGGACCTATATATGGATGTGGCTGTGCATTCGGCAGTCAAGGAGAGCAGCCAAGCAAGGAGTGATACAATGCCAGTGGCATATAGGACAGCACCAGCGAAAAAGTCCACGGGCCCGTTCCCTTTAGAATCTGCCTCTGAATCACCATCAGTACGGGTGGGAAGTGGGGCCACTTGCTTTTTCAATTGTGTGTGTGTGTGTGTGTGTGTGTGTGTGTGTGTGTGTGTGTGTGTGGTGTGTGTGTGTTTCGTAGAAGAAAAAAAAAAGACAGAACAGAAAAGAAAAGAAAGGAAAAGAAATTGGTCAGACTCACGTCGAATCTTACAGGTGATCTCAAAGCATGCACAAGTCATTAAATCCACAGGTCTTCAACATCAACAACAGAAAACTAATGGAAACTTATTCGTAAAGAAATCGTTGTATCCACCACCACCACCCCCCCCCCCCCACACACACACACACACACACACACACACACACACACACACACACACACACACACACACACTGCGCCTTCCCCACCCCACTCATTGTTGTCATCTCACATGATCAGAGGTGGTGGGATCCTCCTAATAAGAGTGGAATGTATTAGTGCGTGAAGCTCAAGGCAGTTGACATCCACACAAAAAGGATGATTATTACCAGCAGATATATTCAGTGGGGCCGGGAGAGGGGGTAGAAGCATTCGGGGAAGGAGAGGGGCGGGGGGGGGGGGGGGGGGGGGGGGGAGGATCAGGGGGAGATGGAGGGATAGAACGAGCCATTAAAGAGGAATTGTATTTGTTTTCTGCACCAGAAACAGGAGGAGTTCACAACCATCAAAAAAGAGTGTTCATCGCCGTCTTTTAAGATCAGGGATTCAGATCCCTGAAAGAGGGGTGGGTTTTTTGTTGTTTGTTTGGTTGGTTTTTTTTTTTTCCCGTTTGTTTGTTTTTGCATACGTATCAGTATGAAGGCAGTTCAGATCTATACAGGCCTAGAGCACTTTAGATCCACACAAAAGGAATGAATACTACCGTCTTTTAGGATCATGACAGTAGAATCGATATTGGAGTAGAGTTTGGATCCATACAAGAAGAGAGAATGTCGTCATCTATCCGGTTCAGGGCAAATTACATCTAATTAGAATCAGGGCACTTTTGATTCATACAAGAAAAGGTAATATTACCATCTGTCTAATTCATGGCAAGAGGGGTGGTTTCTTAGCATCTATCAGTTTCGGGGCAGTTTAAATCTATGCAGGGTTGGAGCAGTTTAGATCTAAACAACAAGAGAGAAACTTGCCATGCTTTAGGTTAAGGGCAGTTCAAATCTGTATAGAATCAGAGCAGTTTGAATCCATAAAGAAGGGTGAGTATTGTAATTGCTCAGAACTGAGATAATAAAGTATTCTTCTCTTGTGTCTTGTATCTTGTATTGCCATCTATCAGATCGTGGCGATTCAAATCTACAAAGGACAAGAGCACTTACATCCAGACAAATATCGTTAATAGAGCTGTCTTTTAGAGTCATACAAGAAGAGTATTTTGATGCCATTTAGTCTGTGTGGATGAAGGCAGTTCAAGCCTAAACAAGCGGAGTGGTTGCAGCCCTCTGCGAGCATCAAGCTGGTGGGAATGGCTTTGGATGTATGCAACAGGAGTGGCTTGTTGCTATAAAATTAGGATCCAGAGAGTTGAGATTCATGCAAGAATCGTGATTTATTGCCATCTGTTACGATCTTGCGAGTTCAGATCCTATGTAAGAATAGTGCCATCTGTTTGAGGGTTTTAGATCTTTAGGGTGGAGTTGTTTATTGTCAAGTATTAGAATTCGATTAAAAAAAAAAAGCTCAGATCCATGCAAGCGGAACGGTTTATTGCCTTCTGTTAGGATCAAGCTAGTTCAAATGCATACAAGAGGAAAGGTTTATTGGCCTTTATTAGGATCAGGTGAGTTCAAATCCATGCAAGAGGAACTGTTTATTGAATGTCCTTTATTTGGATGATTCTTTTTGCATGGATCAGGTGACTTAAGATCCATGTAAGATGGGTGTCATCAATTTGATATTTCAGGTGTGTCCAAGAGGAGTGGTTTATAGCATAGTATCAGTAAAGTTCTGATCTATAGCAGAGGAACGGCTCATTGCCATCTTGTAGTATCTGAAAAGTTTAGGTCCATAAAAAATGTTGTGGTTTATTAGTATCTATGTGGATTCAAGAGTCTTCAGATCTGGACAAGAAGATTCTAGAACAGAGAGAGTTCACATCCATGAAAGACGAATAATTATTGCTATATCCTAGGGGCAAGCAGCAAGAGAGTTTGGATCCCTGAAAGATGAATGGTTATTGTTATAGCCTAGGGTCATCCCTGAGAGATGAATGGTTATTGCTATAGCCTAGGGTCATCCCTGAAAGATGAATGGTTATTGCTAGGCTAGGAACATCACTGAAAGATGAATGGTTATTGCTATAGCCTAGGATCATCCCTGAAAGATGAATGGTTATTGCTATAGCCTAGGATCATCCTGAAAGATGAATGGTTATTGCTATAGCCTAGGGTCATCCCTGAAAGAGGAATGGTTATTGCTATAGCCTAGGGTCATCCCTGAAAGATGAATGGTTATTGCTATAGCCTAGGGTCATCCCTGAAAGATGAATGGTTATTGCTATAGCCTAGGCCTAGGATCATCCCTGAAAGATGAATGGTTATTGCTATAGCCTACGATCACGAGAGTTCAGATCCATGAAAGATGAGCAGCTTATGGCCACCTGTTATGGTCAGATTCAGAACACTTTGAATCCCCACAGAAGGAGACGTTCACTGCTGTCTGTTAGGATTACAACAGTTAGGCAACCACACAAGGAGAGTATTTTGTTTCCATTTACGGGGGCAGGAATAGCTCAGGTGGTAGAGCGCTGGACTCGTAATCCAAGGGTTGCGGGTTCGAATCTCCGCTGGGCTGTTTCGGTACAGGGGGATTTTTTCCTCTGAGTTAACATTGGTTTTGACTCCATTTCCCATACAGTCCTTTGAATGACACTATAAACCAAGGTTCCATGTGTGAACGCACGCATAACATCTTGCACACACGTGAAATCCCATCACCAACTTTTGGAAGGGAAGGCCAGTTTGGCCGTTGGTATGGATGACACGTTACACATAGCATGCACCTTTCCCGATGATGGAGTATACTGCCTTCATGGTGGGATAAAAACGGTCATGTACACAAAACACCACTCCCTTTGTTGGGCAGATGGGATTAATACTTGCCTGTCTATATACGGAGTGTCCGCAGGAGTATCAGCCTGCGTGCGCAGAAGAAGTTTCCATTTACGAAGACTGGGGAGTTTAGATCCACGTAAGGGAAAAGGTATGTTGTCATGTAGGCTAGTTGGGGGCATACTGATGGAAAAAGACGTGGGGGAAGTGGGGCGGGGAGGCAGACGCATACAAAAGGCATACAGGCCCAGACCAGGGGATAATATCATACTTGTGTGGAAAGGGGGAAATTCCTGAAGTGCATCTTGTCAGTTTTGTATTATGATTCAGATCCCCACCGTATCTACAAAAAATGTCTGCAGAGTAATCCACACGTTGCTGAGCACATAAAAGTCACTAGATATAGATAGATAGATAGATAGATAGATAGATAGACAGACAGATAGGTAGATAGATAGATAGATAGACAGACAGATAGGTAGATAGATAGATAGATAGATAGATAGATAGATAGATAGATAGATAGATAGATAGGCAGACAGACAGACAGATAGATATGCATGCATATATCAGCAAGAGAACAATGCAGTTGTCACTAGATTAGAGAGAGAGAGAGAGAGAGAGAGAGAGAGAGAGAGAGAGAGAGAGAGAGAGAGAGAGAGAGAGAGAGAGATATCGGCCTGATCTTTACAGATATTGTTGGTGACCAAACCATACTTACGACATTACATTACAAATTTACAGATATTGGGTTTGACAGGATGCAACATAACATAAATGGATTCACTGGAAGTCACAAGTATTAATGGTGACAGGGTGAGACTTTACACATATACAAAAAACAACAACAACAACAACAACACACACGCACGCGCGCGCGCGCGCACACACACACACACACACACACACACACACACACACACACACACACACACACTACGCCATGATACGTAGATAGATAGATCGATCTAGATATATAAGTAGAGATAGAGATAGATTGATATAGATAGATAGAGGTGTGTGTGTGTGTGTGTGTGTGTGTGTGTGTGTGTGTGTGTGTGTGTGTGTGTGTGTGTGTGCGCGCGCGCGCGCGCGCGCGCGCACGCGCGTGTGTGTGCGTACGTGCATTATGTGCACCATACTTAGAGACCCGGGAGACAAATTTGTGAGATCTATTCAGCCCAGGCTAGAGACTGGCAGAAAAGGGAAACTCCACGAAGCATTGGGTGTGGCAGCGGAAAATCTCAACATTTTCTTTCAAGAAAAAAGCCACACGGTTACTGGCAGACAGTGGCTGGGATCCACAGAAATGAAGTGCTGGTCAGACGCAAAAGGGAAAAGCAAGAGAGAGACATGGTGATACAGGAACTGAAGAAGGAAGAGCGTGCAGTCCCATGAAGCAGCCCTGCAAGGCTGGCAAGGGCAATGGACTGCAGGGGAATACTTACTCCAAAGAAGTCTCAGCTAAAATGAACAACTATTCATTGCACCTCTTGGAATCAGCATCATCTTCAGATCTCATCATTACCCTCCAGCACTCGGGATTCAAATTCAAGATGTGGTGAGATGGGGAGGGGGGGGGGGGGGGGGGGGAAAGCTGACGACCCTACATGATTTCCCTGTTCCGCAGAACAAACAATGAAACGTGTCCCGAATTCGTGCAAAGCAGCGCTCACCCAGGGAATGTACACATGGAGAGACAGCCAAGTGGTTAAGAAACTGCTTATGCAGGTAACAGCTGCTCTAAACTCTACGCCACTAGAAGCTCCAGTGACAACCTTGTACTCGGCAGGAGGCTACAGATCATGGTCTGTTTCAGTTTCATCAAGGAGGCGTCACTGCGTGCAGACTAGTCCATATATGGCTACACCACATCCGCTAAGTTTTGAGACCACGCAACGCATGGTTTGAAGCTGATGGATAAATGAATTAACAACTAAGATGAGAGAGTTGAAGAAGAGGGTCTCGCGGATACGACTCAGCGGATGTCTGACCTACGCATTAGACCAACGCGCTGGTCAGACCTTGAGTGCCTATCTACCGTTTTTTTTTTTTGTTTGTTTTGTTTTTGTGTGTGTGTGTGATGTAATGGTCTGGAACCGCTGTGGCATCAAGAGCATGGAATCGGGGTTTAGCAGATGGAGTGGAGGACTGGGAATGCCAGACAAACCTAGTACAGCGCCAAAAAGGAAAGAAAATCAAAGACCGGCATAAAAACCAGAAATTGTACTGCAATCAGGATCTTCCAAAGAACTGATTCTCATTGATCTCACTGTATGAGACCAGAAATTGTACTCCATTCAGGAACTTCCAAAGAACTGATCTCACTGTATGAGACCAGAAATTGTACTGCAATCAGGATCTTCCAAAGAACTGATTCTCACTGATCTCACTGTATGAGACCAGAAATTGTACTGCAATCAGGATCTTCCAGAGAACTGATTCTCATTGATCTCACTATATGAGACCAGAAATTGTACTCCATTCAGGATCTTCCAGAGAACTGATTCTCATTGATCTCACTGTATGAGACCAGAAATTGTACTGCAATCAGGATCTTCCAAGAACTGATTCTCACTGATCTCACTGCGCCAGATGAACGCAGCAAGTAGCGATGCTCACATCTACAGGACTGACTAACACCCCAGTCCAACCAGCAGCACGGGGGGAAACGTGGCTTCCAAACCAAAGTCCTCGCCATGGAAGCTGGACGAAAGGGGGCTGCAGGCTCATCACTTGGACAAAAAAAAAAAAAAAAAAAAAAAAAATACAAAATCTACGAAAAAAAAAATGATTCAACGGTGAGCTAGAGTGAGGTAGAAAAACGTAGTCTGATATTTAAAGAGAGAGAGAGAGAGAGAGAGAGAGAGAGAGAGAGAGAGAGAGAGAGAGAGAGAGAGACGAGAGAGAGACAGAGACAGACAGAGACAGAGAGAGAGAGAATATTACAATGGAGAAAGAGAGTGGGACAAAGAAGAAACACAAAATCTACGAGAGAGAGAGAGAGAGAGAGAGAGAGAGAGAGAGAGAGAGAGGAACAAAGGAGAGAGAGAGAGAGACAGGCAGACAGACAGAGCAGAGGCAGACAGTCAGAGAGAGAGAGAGAGAGAGAGAGAGAGAGAGAGAGAGAGAGAGAGAGAGAGAGAGAGAGAGACAGACAGACAGACAGCACAGACAGACAGAGACAGACAGACAGACAGACAGACAGAGACAGCGTGTACTAAAACCAAACCAACTGATCACAGTAACAACTGTGTTCCAAGCGGAACCCGTGTCTTTATCAATACTTACAAACCAGCAGCGTTGTGAGGATGACGATCACCTTCATCTTGAATCTCGTGCACTCTGACGAACAATAGGGTTCTTCTAAATGCTGCGACCTCGTTCTGAAGTGGCCACGACGCGCTCGAGCTCACCCAAGACTCCTTCGCTCCGGTCACGATCCATTCTTTTGAGCGTTTCCTGTCATCCGGGAACTTACCGCCGGGACTTCATTCTGCTGCAGCGGTCAACATGACTGACACTTCTTAGGTTGTCAGTCTCCGCCTACTGGGTGATCTCTTCTGGCAAAGTAATGGCGTTGAGGTTCAGTGTGCGTTATGCGTCGGGGTGGGGCTTATTATTCATTGCCACCTCCACGTACGTATGTGACAGATCTTTTTGTAGGAGATATTACTCCCGACTCGCTTTTTATGTTTCTGGGAACGGAAATGGAAAAAGAAATAAAATGAAGGAGACAGACGGACAGACAGACAGAGAGATAGAGAGAGGCAGGTGGGTGTGGAGGTTGTGGGAATGGGGAAATTGAATTGGAGAGGGGGGGGGGGGGGGGGGCGTTAAGGGGACCGGTTGATGCAGAGAGAGAAAAGATTTATTTATACATACACACACACACACACACACACACACACACACACACACACACACACACACACACACACACGCGCGCGCGCGCGCGCGCGCGCGCGTGATGATACCAGTGACTTGTTCCATTTTGACCTGGCAAAACGGTAACCTCCATTTTTTTTCCACCTTCGGTCTTTTCAGTTTGCTGGAGGGAAAAAAAAAAGCTGCTATGTTACTAGCAAGCCCTACCTCCATCAGTTCTGACACATCCTACCTCCATCAGTTCTCACACACCCTACCTCCATCAGTTCTCACACATCCTACCTCCATCAGTTCTCACACACCCTACCTACATCAGTTCTCACACACCCTACCTCCATCAGTCCTCCTCACCCTACCTCCATCAGTTCTCACACACCCTACCTCCATCAGTTCACCCTCAGTTCAACCCCTACCTCCATCAGTTCACACACCCTCTCACCCTACCTCCATCAGTTCTCACAACCCTACCTCCATCAGTCCTCACCCCTACCTCCATCAGTCCTCACACACCCTACCTCCATCCAGTCCTCACCCTACCTCCATCAGTCCTCACACACCCTACCTCCATCAGTTCTCACAACCCTACCTCCATCAGTTCTCACACACACCCCCTACCTCCATCAGTTCTCACACACCCTACCTCCATCAGTTCTCACACACCTACCTACCTCCATCAGTTCTCACACACCCCTACCTCCATCAGTTCTCACACATTCTACCTCCATCAGTTCTCACACACCCTACCTCCATCAGTCCTCACAACCCTACCTCCATCAGTTCTCACACACCCTACCTCCATCAGTTCTCACACATTCTACCTCCATCAGTTCTCACACACCCTACCTCCATCAGTTCTCACACACCCTACCACTATCAGTTCTGACACACCCTACCTCCATCAGTTCTCACACACCCTACCTCCATCAGTTCTGACACACCCTACCTCCATCAGTCCTCACAACTCTACCCCTCCATCAGTCCTCACACACACCTACCCCCATCAGTTCCCACACACGTGAAGGAACAGATTGCTCTGTCTCTGTCACACACTCTTTCTCAAGGTGTCTGACGCTTACATGTCATGTGCATGCTTCCTGACGTAATGAGCTGTTGTATCATGCATATTCTGCATGGTTTCTTGAGAAGCCAACCTTTTTTTTTTTTTTTTTTTTTAAATCCGCTTCAAAGCATTCCAGAAGAAAAACAAATAGGGTCATTTTCCTCAGAATTATAAACTGAAGAAACTGGGTTTGATTTGAATGATTTCAGTGTCTCGATTATTGATTTCGAAATTTCCGTCAAGAAATGCTAAGAGCATATTATTTCAATACAGACAGAGTTTAAGTGAAAATTCACATCCTCGTTTTGTCATCCGGCGTTATTTCACGAGCCCTTCTTGCCGGTTTAACACGTGTACACTGTCGGATAGGTACGGATCGACCAGTAGGCATGTGTGGGATTTGTAGTTCCAACCTCTAGACAAAAAAAAGAAAGAAAAACCTCTCTTCTATTGTCGGTTGAAGAGGTCCGTTTTTTGTTTTTTTTTGGTTTTTGTTTTTTTTTTTTTTTTTTTGCCAGATTGTGACAAATACATCATCATTGATCATTCGTTTCCATTCTGCGTAACTATTGTTATTACTCTGTCACTATTTCTCAATACTGCATCTTGTTCAAATCACGTGCATGTATGTAGGCCCTATGCTAATTGAGAGTAAGACGAGAATTCATTCAAAAACGGCAGTGGTTACGCAACAACAGTTAAGAGAGCAGATCATCTCCACAGAGAGAGAGAGAGGGAGAGAGAGAGAGAGAGAGAGAGAGAGAGAGAGAAGAGAGAGAGAGAGAGAGAGAGAGAGAGAGAGAGAGAGAGAGAGAGAGAGAGAGAGACTCAACACATGTTTTAACTGAAAGTTATCAAAGAATTCATTTCCAAACGGCAGTGGTCGCGCAACCACAGGTTAGAACAGATAATCTACCGCACTTAGAGAGATCACCTCTACATATAACTAAGAGAAGATAATCCATCGGAGGAAGACACTTTAGAAGGTTTTGTCGAGCGAGCTTCTTCCCGTCAATGGATTATCTTCTCTTACCTGTGGCAAGGCATCACTGCTCTGTAAGTCTAACCAGACTGAAGCATTTCAATCACTCAAACGCCTACGGGATTCCTTTCCTGGTCTGTCACGAGTGTCCAGCGCTGTCCTCTATTCTGAAAGATGGATGAGTGTGTGTGTGTGTGTGTGTGTGTGTGTGTGTGTGTGTGTGTGTGTGTGTGTGTGTGTGTGTGAGTGTGGGCGTGCACCAACGAAAATGTCATCACGTGAACTACCATTATACGCACGCGGGCATGCGCACGCGCGAGCACACACACACACACACACACACACACACACACACACACACAACACACACAACACATACATGCATACATAAAAACGCGCGCGCACGGACGCACACGTACGCACACACACACACACACACACACACACACACACACATCCGGACGCACGCACTCACGCA
>JADBJO010013531.1:28962-33962 GCA_016801955.1 Conus betulinus | reverse complement strand
CAGACAGATGTATTAAACTTTTTGTTTCCTGGCCCCAACTTTGTTTACTTATAACCTTGAGCAGATTAAGAGATTTCCTCGCTTGATTTATTATATGTTCCAAGTGAAAATTCCAAGCAAGATTTTGACATAAGATGCACACCAAGGAATTTAATCTCAGAAGTATAGCTCAATGTAGCATTATGTACTTTGAAGTTAGGAGTATTGTGAGCAGACCCACCTGCATCAAATAACATCATACGGGATTTTTCAGCCGACAGGCATAAGCCATTATCAGACATGAAGTTCGCAATGTTGTCTAACTCGTTTTGATATATTCTTCTAATGTAATTAACAGATCTTTTTGATGTGTTCTTTTTTAATGTGGCGTTCAACCATAAGCAGATGTCATCTGCATATTGAATTAAGTTAAAGTTTTTTGAAATGTATTTAGGTAAATCATTAGTTAAAATATTAAAGAGAAGAGGGGCGATCACAGAGCCTTGAGGGATACCCATATCTAGTAATCTTTTGGATGAATAAGTATTATTACCAATTCTTGTCTGAATACTTCTGTTGGTCAGGAATGTTTTTACAAATTTATAAATATGACCAGAGAGACCTATAGTTTTTAATTTATATAAAAGCCTATCATCATGCCAACTTGATCAAATGCCTTGTTGATATCGAAAAATGTGGCGAGTACGTTTTGTCTTCTAGCAAACTGGTGTTTAATTTGCGTAGTGAGCTTTACAAGATGATCAACAGTAGACCTGCCCTTTCTAAAACCAGCCTGATTTGCGGGGATAATGCCAGTTTTTTCACAATAGTATGTCAATCTGTTTAGAACAATTATCTCCATTAGTTTACAGACATGAGATGTAAGAGCTATAGGTCGATAGCTATTTGTGTTTGTCATTGATTTTCCATTCTTTAAAAACGGGAACAATAATTGAATCTCTCCATATGGAAGGTATGTTCCCTTCAATCCAACATTTATTAATAATTTCATGTAGAAGTAAAACAAAATTTTGGTATATGTTTTAACATTTCATTAGAAATGGCATCTAAACCAACAGACGTTTTCTTATTAGACAATGAAGAAATAGCAGAGTGTAATTCCTGAAAAGTAATATCAGCATTTAGATAATGATCATTATTTTCGTCAGGATCAGCGTACATTTCTTTGTTAGATTGGTTTTCCCTCATAGTTCTGCATTTTTCTGATAAACTACAGAAGGAGCTATTTTTGGAAACATGTCGGCAAATGATTCTGCTTTTTGGTATGCCGAAGGAAATTTTTCAACACCTATTATGATTGGGTATGCAGGTAAATGGATTCCGTTTTTCATTTCATGGATCTTTTTCCAAATTTTATTGATATCTTTATGTTCACTTATTTCATTAAAACAAAATGATGACCAGTACTCGCGTTTAGCATTTTCAATTACTTTATTCCTTTGGTTCTTGGCAATTCTAACTGGTATGCTCCCTTTTACCTTTTTTACTTTTGCGTACAGTTTAAACGTGCTTTTATTTTTATCAACAGCGTTTCTGCAAGATTCTGTCCACCACACTTTACCCGTGTGTTTGAGAGATTTTGATTGACTCAGAATCGGAATTGCCTCACCGGCTGCGTGCAGTAGTGAGCCAGTAAAAATGACTGTACATAGATTCTATGTCAGATTTACCAAAAGAATTGACGTCATATGAAGATAGCACAGATTGAAATTTGGCCCAGTCAGCTCGCTTGTAATCAAACTTTGGGATTTTATCCTTACTGTCATCTTGGCTCACTGCAAATCCTCTCAGAGAAATAACTATGGGAATATGATCACTCCCTAAGTGTTATCATAAATTTGCCATGTACAGCTCGGGACCATTGATGGGGAGATTAAAGACAAGTCAATTGCAGATGATCTGTGACTAGGGATATCAGGCAGTCTCTCGTGATACTTCCATCATTTAACAGGACGAGTGGAGAGTCTGATATGTTCTCCACTAAACGGTTTGAGCTGACTTTCGTGCAAGTTTTATCCCAGAAAGAAGCATGTTTCATTAAAGTCCCCTGCAATTAATTTACCATTTACCACTTGAAAGTTTACACAACTATGCCCTTTAATTTTGCAGACACATTACATTATGTAGCCAGTCTGAATTGCTATCAATGACTCCTTTTGGGAAGTACACAGACACAAATGTTTAAGACTAGAGAATTGTCAAAGTGAACAGAAGCTGCACAAGAATACAAGTCTGAGGTGCCAGGAGGTATAGTGACTGAAGGGGATGGTAAAATAACTGGTCATTTATATAAATGGCTGTAGAGACTTTCTCATTGTCACCAGTTTCTTGTACCAGGGTGGGTAAAAAAAACTATCCCAGCCGTGGCAAGTCGTTTTTAGACACATTTAGTGATTGAAGAATAAGGACCATGTAGGAGCTGGCTTTAAGATGCTGTTGAAGATTTACCAAGTTCTTGTTAATCGACCGGCAGTTCCCATTGTAGTATATTAATGTCAGTCTTCTTTGCCATCAAAATTTTACAATGGACTTTCAAGGGGAGGCACAACTGCAAAATGAAGATAATTCAAATGAAAGATAAAAAGACAATTCCCCAGCAATGAACTAATTAGTAAACAGTAATGCAATAGAGAACACTTTCACAGAAGGCAAGGCCTAGAAGACGAATAAGATGGTAATGCGTAACGCACCACAAAAAAAAAAAAAAAAAAGGAAAAATGCGATGTAGCAGGCTGGAAAAAAAAAAAGTCAAAATGGCGACCAGGCAAATATGTATCACGAAGACGATCAGATTATCATTGCAGTCGCTAGACATTACAGCACAACACTACTGACTTTTTTGACGGGGGAGTGTTGTTAAGTTTTAAGAAGATCATTCACCAGTCTTGTAGAACATCATAAAAGTTCCGCCAGGGCCCTGGTACAGGAGAAAAGGGTAGATCATGATATCTGTGTGACGACGAGAAGACTGGAGGGAGGTATCGTGTTCCCCATGAAGAGCGATGTAGACTGGGATTCCTGGACTTGCTGCCAGAGGGTTTCTTCCAGAAGAGATGGTGGACGTGTCGCCCTAAGTTACCAGCAAGTACACTGGCTCCTTTCTGGTTCAGGTGGACTCCGTCTTTCAGTGTTCTGGAGCTGGCAAGGAGGTTTTCATGGCTGATGACGGACACTTTGGGAACTTTGAATAGTTCAGAGTTTATAACCGCGTTGAACATTTCGCGGTTTATGTTTATTTCAGGGTCAGAAACAGGAGCCACTTTACTGATCACAATGCTGGCATGTGAATGCTCTTTAGCGATAGCTTTAATGGTGTCCGCAAAGAATTTGCTAGAGGATGCAACGTCTTTTTGATGAATATCATTGAGACCACAATGAATAACAATTGCATCAACTTCTGTATCCATTGACGACAAGGTTTGTCTCAGCGTGGGCAGTCAGTCCTGGCCTTTGTAGTGGAAGATTTTTTGGAAACGGTTTTGAAACCGTAAGATCGACCAAGTCGGGGGCATTTCACACCGTTCAAAACAGAATCATGAAGGACGAGAACAGTTGGGAGATCTTCATTAGGTTTTTTTCACTTTCCTTTCAAGTTGTTGTGTCTTTTGTTTGTGCTATTCTGAGCAGTCTGGGACGTGATGACGTTATCATTGGAATTGACGTCATGAGATGTTGTCTCTGTGTTTCAGACCGTTCTTTTGGCTTTAATTTTTTATCTTCTTCTTTTCCTTTCCTGTTCGAGACTGGAACCGCCTGTTGTGCTGTCACCTGAGCGTATGTACGGTCGTGTTTCGTTTCGCGCTCTCCTTGACTATTTTCTGTTCTGGATCAGTCTGAACTAATTTAGAACGCGGCTCTGTGTTGCATTTGTCGGCTGTAAGCTGAGCAATCGTGTTGTTTTGCTCTCGTACCGTAGCTTCTAGGGATACTATTTCATCACATAATGTTTCAATCAGTTTTTTCAACTCACCGATTTCTTCTTTCACGTCTCTCATGGCATTAGCAGTGAAGGAGTTGCGCTTTGGAATTTCATCGGTGCTGTCCGTTCCAATGCCAGGAATGTCAACATTTGTCTGTTGACCGGTTCCTTTCAGATTTGCAAATTCCTGAAGCGCCGGCTGGGTTTTGACTTTCTTGCTTGATTTGTATTCCGTACAGGACATGAAAGAGGACCTCCTGGCTCCTAGTTTTAGTCATTTCTGAGACAGAGCCTGCAGAAATGCTATAAGCTAGCAGACCCGACGTTTAGCTTCTGATCGCTGTCGCCATCTTGTGTGTGTGTATGTGTGTATGTGTGTGTGTGTGTTGCGTGCATACGTGCGTGCGTGTGTGCGTACGTGCGTGCGTGCGAGAGAACGTGCGTGCGTGTGTGCATGCGTGCGTGTGTGCGTGTGTGGGGGTGAGGGGGAGGGGGGAGGAGGGCGTGTGTGCGCGCGCGCGCGCGCGCGAGTGTGTGTGTGTGTGTGTGTGTGTGTGTGTGTGTGTGTGTGTGTGTGTGTGTGTGTGTACGTGCCTGCAAGCATGCGCACACGTGTGTACGTTTGTGTGTGTGTGTTTAGTTGTGTTGTTATTTGTTTTTGCCTTTGCGTCTTTTTGTTTTTTTTTTTTCAGGTTTTTTTTTTTGTTTGTTTGTTTTTTGGGAAGGTGGAGAGGGGGGGGGGGGGGGGGGGGGGGGGGGGTTGAAGTCAAGGACGATCTTAGGGTGTCCACCTCGACATTTTGTGAGAACCTCTCCACTGAGAAGACCAGGGCACTTCTCATGCATTGGATGGTGCGCGATCCTGTCTCCACACTGTTCCACCCTCACACTCCAAACTGTGGTCAGAAGCCAGCCAGACGTTAAGCCACTCACACCCAAAGTCTGCAGTAAACTGGCTCCTCCTTCAGCTCTTTGAAGGTCGGTGCTCTGAGGAATCATGTTGTGGGACCCATTGTGCCTCCTCCAGCTGGAATTTTCTCATGACATAGACGGCCTCTGAACCATTTCTCTTTCGTGGACT
>JADBJO010013531.1:15000-22097 GCA_016801955.1 Conus betulinus | reverse complement strand
ATTATCTTCATTTTGCAGTTGTGCCTCCCTTGAAAGTCCATTGTAAAATTTTGATGGCAAAGAAGACTGACATTAATATACTACAATGGAACTGCCGGTCGATTAACAAGAACTTGGTAAATCTTCAAAAGCATCTTAAAGCCAGCTCCTACATGGTCCTTATTCTTCAATCACTAAGTGTGTCTAAAAAAACGACTTGCCACGGCTGGGTAGTTTTTTTTACCCACCTGTGGTACAAGAAACTGGTGACAATGAGAAAGTCTCTACAGCCATTTATATAAATGACCAGTTATTTTACCATCCCCTTCAGTCACCTATACCTCCTGGCACCTCAGACTTGTATTCTTGTGCAGCTTCTGTTCACTTTGACAATTCTCTAGTCTTAAACATTGTGTCTGTGTACTTCCCAAAAGGAGTCATTGATAGCAATTCAGACTGGCTACATGATGTAAACTTTCAAAGTGGTAAATGGTTAATTGCAGGGGACTTTAATGAACATGCTTCTTTCTGGGATAAAACTTGCACGAAAGTCAGCTCAAACCGTTTAGTGGAGAAAATATCAGACTCTCCACTCGTCCTGTTAAATGATGGAAGTATCACGAGACTGCCTGATATCCCTAGTCACAGATCATCTGCAATTGACTTGTCTTTAATCTCCCCATCAATGGTCCCGAGCTGTACATGGCAAATTTATGATAACACTTTAGGGAGTGATCATATTCCCATAGTTATTTCTCTGAGAGGATTTGCAGCGAGTCAAGATGACAGTAAGGATAAAATCCCAAAGTTTGATTACAAGCGAGCTGACTGGGCCAAATTTCAATCTGTGCTATCTTCATATGATGTCAATTCTTTTGGTAAATCTGACATAGAATCTATGTACAGTCATTTTACTGGCTCACTACTGCACGCAGCCGGTGAGGCAATTCCAATTCTGAGTCAATCAAAATCTCTCAAAAACACGGGGTAAGTGTGGTGGACAGAATCTTGCAGAAACGCTGTTGATAAAAAATAAAAGCACGTTTAAACTGTACGCAAAAGTAAAAAAGGTAAAAGGGAGCATACCAGTTAGATTTGCCAAGAACCAAAGGAATAAAGTAATTGAAAATGCTAAACGCGAGTACTGGTCATCATTTTGTTTTAATGAAATAAGTGAACATAAAGATATCAATAAAATTTGGAAAAAGATCCTTGAAATGAAAAACGGAATCCATTTACCTGCATACCCAATCATATAGGTGTCGAAAAATTTCCTTCGGCATACCAAAAAGCAGAATCATTTGCCACATGTTTTCCAAAAAAATAGCTCCTTCTGTAGTTTATCAGAAAAATGCAGAACTATGAGGGAAAACCAATCTAACAAAGAAATGTACGCTGATCCTGACGAAAATAATGATCATTATCTAAATGCTGATATTACTTTTCAGGAATTACACTCTGCTGTTTCTTCATTGTCTAATAAGAAAACGTCTGTTGGTTTAGATGCCATTTCTAATGAAATGTGAAAAAATATATATACACAAAATTTTGTTTTACTTCTACATGAAATTATTAATAAATGTTGGATTGAAGGGAACATACCTCCCATATGGAGAGATTCAATTATTGTTCCCGTTTTAAAGAATGGAAAATCAATGACAAACACAAATAGCTATCGACCTATAGCTCTTACATCTCATGTCTGTAAACTAATGGAGATAATTGTTCTAAACAGATTGACATACTATTGTGAAAAAAACTGGCATTATCCCCGCAAATCAGGCTGGTTTTAGAAGGGCAGGTTACTACTGTTGATCATCTTGTAAAGCTCACTACGCAAATTAAACACCAGTTTGCTAGAAGACAAAACGTACTCGCCACATTTTTCGATATCAACAAGGCATTTGATCAAGTTTGGCATGATAGGCTTTTATATAAATTAAAAACTATAGGTCTCTCTGGTCATATTTATAAATTTGTAAAAACATTCCTGACCAACAGAAGTATTCAGACAAGAATTGGTAATACTTATTCATCCAAAAGATTACTACTAGATATGGGTATCCCTCAAGGCTCTGTGATCGCCCCTCTTCTCTTTAATATTTTAACTAATGATTTACCTAAATACATTTTAAAAAAAACTTTAACTTAATTCAATATGCAGATGACATCTGCTTATGGTTGAACGCCACATTAAAAAAGAACACATCAAAAAGATCTGTTAATTACATTAGAGGAATATATCAAAAAGAGTTAGACAACATTGCGAACTTCATGTCTGATAATGGCTTATGCCTGTCGGCTGAAAAATCCCGTATGATGTTATTTGATGCAGGTGGGTCTGCTCACAATACTCCTAACTTCAAAGTACATAATGCTACATTGAGCTATACTTCTGAGATTAAATTCCTTGGTGTGCATCTTATGTCAAATCCTGCTTGGAATTTTCACTTGGAACATATAATAAATCAAGCGAGGAAATCTCTTAATCTGCTCAAGGTTATAAGTAAACAAAGTGGGGCCAGGAAACAAAAAGTTTAATACATCTGTCTTCTGCTTTAGTTAGATCCAAACTGTCATATGCACAAGAGGTCTTCTTTAGTGCTCCTAAGTACTTACTAAAAAAGCTTCAATGTATAGACTCTAAGGCATTCAGATTAGCCCTTGGTGTTCCATTTCATGCTTCAGCTTTGGGAACATACCATGAAGCTGGTGTCTTACCTCTTGATGACCATCGTGAACTAGCATGCGCTAAGTACATTCTTCGCTGCTCAACTACTCAAAGTGCTCACCAAACGGAACTGGATATGAGGTCTGATGTAGACTTTCCTAAACGCGCTAAAAACATTCGGGCCACTGAAACCATACTAACATATTCATCTCACTTGTTGACAAATTCAGGTATCAATCATAAAAAGCTTGCTGTGCGTTTTCCCATAAGTCCCGTCCCAAACTGGGAGCTCTTCAAACCAAAATTTGATTATAACTATACTACAATATCTAAATCTGATAACATTAATATTCTAGCTTGCGAAGCAAAATCACATATCAATGATTGTTATCGCCACTTCATAAAAGTCTATACTGATGGGTCTTTATTAAACAACAATGCTGGTTGTGGCTTTGTCATTCCATTTTTTTAAATTGAGAAGTCTTTCATCTTGGGGCAAATCTGTCTATTTTTACAGCCGAACTAATAGCAATATTAATGGGCCGTAGAGTACCTAAAAGATTTATCATTTGACTTTTATGGTATTCTCTTCTGTGTTGATTCTAAGTCTGTTCTTCAAGCTTTAGAATCTGCAAATTCAAAAATCGTGCTGAAATCATATCAGAAATTAATATACTTATTCACAACCTTATGTCAAGAGGTATAACAGTTAACTTTTGTTGGGTTCCTTCCCATTGCTTCATATCCGGAAATGAATGGGCTGACAGGATTACTCGAGCAGGTGCAAACAATTCTGACAATACGGCTACTATTCATATTCCCTTGAGCTTACATGAAGGATATTCTCTCTTACAAAGAGCCTCTTTTGAAAAATTTGAGGAATATTACAAAGAAAGTGTTCTCCCCCGAATACACAAACCCGACTCTTCTATACTTTGTTGTACGAACTCTCGAGCAAGTAATCTTTTAAAAAGGGCTTCCACAGTCAATCCAGTAAACCGTAATACAACATAGGATTATATCCAAGACACAGTAAACAACTTCTGTCCTTATCACTTAGGTTAAAAATAAATGCATTTAGAACAAAATATGTCAAGAATATTCGATGTGCTTGCGGCGTCCTTGATAATTGTACAACACACATGTTCTATACTTTTGCCCCTACTTTGATTCCGATTTGTCAGAATTTAGAAAGGATGCTTCAAAGTGCATATTCCAGGATACCATGTCTCTCTTAAATTTTGTACGAATTCTTATGTTAAGCCCCGGTTGGCTCAATCCTGTAAATTGCTGTTTCATGATTTTTTTTTTTTATACAGATGTTTGTTTTTACTTTTGATGTTTTTTTTTTTTTTTTTTTTTTTTGTTCTTGTATAGTTTAATTCTTACTTAGAGTTTCTCCTCATCACACACACACACACACACACACACACACACACACACACACACACCTCGTCTAATATCACATTTAGTGAAAAGACGTTAAATTGAAGAACAACACAACACACACACACACACACACACACACACACACACACACACACACACACACACACACGTAAAAAAGAAAAAAATAATAGTAGCTTAGACGGACTTTGATATTCTAGGATGTTGGGCCTCTGATGGCGCTGGGACAAAGCAAAACAAGCTAAGGGGGCTCGTACGTTGAATGCAGCACACAACCAGGGGTCTTCAGCCAAAGGCCGCAGCGGCCCACTTCAGATGACGTCACACTGAGGACGTGGACATGGGCTATACAGTTAGGCGATGACCTGGATGTTGGGGACTGCAAGGACCCTGGGCCCAGCTGGCGGAGGTCCTCAGGAGGCGGCGCCCCCTCCTCAGTGTGCACGACGCCATCATCACGGAACAAAGATTGTGATGGAACTTTTCATTTTTTAAATCAGAACCCGGGTGGACTAGTTCCATAGACATTTCACGTGTTCCCGACGGACATGGCGGCAAATGATGTTCTTCGAAAGACTGCCCTGCTGATGGCCCCTCCGTTTCTGGGCGATCATTCCAGATCCAAGTCAGCATTGTGAGACTGTGCTCAGGGCACTCCAGACTTCTACATTAGCAAGTCTTCAGGATTCCCATGCAGTACAGCCCCCAGTGACTGTGGAACACTCCCTGCAGGACTGTCCCAACATCAAAAGCTAGGAGCAGAGACCTGGCCTGCTGACACATCGACGAGGGAGAAGCTCTATGGATCTCTGGAGGGCCTCCGCCATACGTCAGTCTTCGTCAGTGACTCAGGGGTTCTTGTCCGAGTGTACGAAGAAGAAGAAGAATTCCAAATCTAGCGACACCGAAAGAGTCTGCCATCTCGACAGAGATACGACTGTCCCTGCAGCGACTTGTGAACAGGACCGTCAGGCAGGACACAAGAAGAATCGATTCAAACCGTGAGTGTTCTGGTACTGTTTAGTTTGTTCTGCCGACATAACCTTCATCATCCTCGCATTCCCAAACACCAGTTATGAATTCAGTTTCAAAGTGAGATGACTGCAGATGGAAATTGAAATAAGAAATCCGTCAGTCAACGGGGACAGGCGAATTCCAAGAAAACACGACGCGTTTTGACCTTCTTCGGTCTTCTACGGGCAAGATGAAACAACATTGAGGGCAATGACAACGAAGAACGAGTAATCACTTATCTTCTACAGGCAAGATAAAACAACATTGAGGGCAATGACAACGAAGAACGAGCAATCACTTATCTTCTACGGGCAAGATAAAACAACATTGAGGGCAATGACAACAAAGAACGAGCAATCACTTATCTTCTACGGGCAAGATAAAACAACATTGAGGGCAATGACAACGAAGAACGAGCAATCACTTATCTTCTACGGGCAAGGTAAAACAACATTGAGGGCAATGACAATGAACAACGAAGAACGAGCAATCACTTATCTTCTACGGGCAAGATAAAACAACATTGAGGGCAATGACAACGAAGAACGAACAATCACTTATCTTCTATGGCAAGATAAAACAATATTGAGGGCAATGACAACGAAGAACGAGCAATCACTTATCTCCTCAAATTCGGCACGAGGTGGGCGTTTCTTCGTTTTCATTGTCCTGAGTGTTGTTTATCTTGCCTGAAGAAGACGTAAGAGAGTCAAAATGCTTTGTGTTTTAGTTTGTATTTGTTTGTCACTCTTATCTGCTGGAAATACATTAAATCCCGTTTAAAACCAGTTATGAAGATGATCGTTGTGTATCAGTTTTGTTGTTGTTGTTTTTTGTTTTTTTTTTCTTTTAAAATACAAACGTCATAAATATTGTCATGTCATGCTTATCAATTATCAAAATAGAGACAATTATGGTAACAGTCTTCTTCTTAAATGAACGTGAACGTTTTCCTCCATTATGTGCCGGAAATGTGGCAGTTAATTAGTGTTCCTCTGTCGTGACCTTGTAAACAGATCAGCAACAGTCGTCACTTCCGTATTGATGGTCGTTGAACAGGACTGTTCTTTCATGGCAGTGACGCTCACGCTGTCAACACCATCAACACCCATCTTGGACAGCGTGTAAATAAAAACACTCCCAATGAACTGCGTGAATGTCAGTAAATGTATTACTTCATGTTGGCATATATCGTCCCTGAATCAACACAACATACATGTTTGAACACAAGCCTAGCAAACTTAAGTCCCCTCTCTTCATTGTCCGAGCGTTTTCTTCCGTTGTCACAATGCCAGACAACACGTGCCGGAATCACCTAAGCTCCCACTCTGACTCTGAACACGATGATTCTAGCAGTGCCTTCACTCTCTGACGATGTATTGTTGTCTCTAAATACGACTGTCAGGAGCCGACGACACCGACATTCCTATTCAGAGCTGAAAGAACGGAACTAACGTCTGCCCCCTTTTCATAGGAAACTAGAGTCTGCAGTTTTGTATATGAAACTAGTGTCTGTCACTTTTTCATACAAAAACTGTGTGAATGAATGACTTGTGAGTTGACTCCGACGTGGTGACAGCCCTGATATGGCCCTTTGTGGTCGGCTGCTGGGCTATAAGCAACATTACCTTACCTTAACTTATCTCACACAAAACTAGTGTCCTCCACTCGTGCATACGAAACTAAGTTCTGCTACTTTTGCATACGAAACTAATGTTGTCCACTTATGTAAATGAAACGAAGGTCTGCCACTTTTTCATATGAAACTAAGATCTGCCACTTTTTCTACGAAATAAGGTCTGCCACTTTTTCATACGAAACTAATGTCCACTTTTGTAAATGAAGCTAAATCTGCCACTTTTTCATATATGAAACTAAGATCTGCCACTTTTTCAAACGAAACCAAGATTTGCAACTTTTTCATATGAAACTAAGATCAGCCACTTTTTCATACGAAACTAATGTCGTCCACTTTTGTAAATGAAACTAAGGTCTGCCACTTTTTCACGAAATTAAGATCTGCCAC
>JADBJO010013531.1:7500-10000 GCA_016801955.1 Conus betulinus | reverse complement strand
TTATCTATTTATATTTGTACCTATCGGCCTGTTTGCATAATCATCGTTATGCTCGGGTAGGTAGTGTAGTTGTAGTTGTGTGTGTGTGTGTGTGTGTGTGTGTGTGTGTGTGTGTGTGTGTGTGTGTGTGTGTGTGTGAGAGAGAGAGAGAGAGAGAGAGAGAGAGAGAGAGAGACTCTACATCTCTGTGCCTCAAACAAGGATGTTATATCTTTGCCGTCGGCTGTTGGTTGGTCACACACACACACACACACACACACACACACACACACACACACACACACACACACACACACACACACACAAACACACACACACTTACACCACTGAAGTGATCTTAATCAAACTTAATGACAAGAGGAATGCGATCTACGAACAAACCCTTGACATGATCGGATGGATCCGTGTGATGGATCAAGATCAAACAGCTGATCCAGGACAGTTCAGTCAGTTTAATACAATGCAAGGGGAGTAACTGCTCTTTGACCTATACCCGCTTTTACTTCGTCTGGCAGGCAGCTTCGTCTGACCAAGCAGCTGATCATGTTCGAGCTCACGGTGCCATATGAGAACAGAATGGAGGCAGCCCAAATCTACAAGACTGAAAAGTATGCTGATCTGGCAAACAGCCTGAGGAGAGAAGGCTATCAGGTCAAAGTCCTCACAGCAGAAATTGGAGCTAGGGGGTTTTGGGAACGTCTGCATACAGCCTCATGAAACAGCTCTCAGTTGCAGGGAGAAAAAAAACCAGAGCCCTGAAAGCAATGGCAGAAGCAGCAGAGAGGTGTTCAAGCTGGATCTGGTCAGAGGAACAAAAGTGAACTTCATAAGGCTTAAATGTCCTACAAATGTCAGGTGTCCAAGTGGCTCAGTGGTTAGTGCGCGAGTCAAGTGGAAAATGAGCGTGTCCCAGCCATGGCTCGTCCCGAGATGGGAAAAAAAGGGGGCAGCAGAGGGACATCCGGAGTCATGAACCGGGTGTGGCCCAAGCCCCCTAGAGTGTCAGGAGTTAAGGGCCGTAACACTTGCTTGAAGGGGGCTTCTCTTCTGAGGACTCTGCTGCCACGCTGTCCACGAGTTTCTTTCTACCGTCTGGCGAGGAAAAACACATCCAGGATCTGTTCACATTATTGATCAGATTATTGCAAACTCTTCACTAAACGTAAATAAAATGGAATAAACTTTCTGTTATTGTTATAACTAACCGTGAAGTAATGTTATTATCCAATATTAAAACAGTCTGTTGATAGAAACTTCGATATTCCATGTTACGTAAATTCTGGTTACAAACATTCAAGGGAAATAACTAATTAGCTCCTTTGTTACCCTTGGTTGAAGTATTAGCTCTTTTAGTGTTCTTTGCTTTCTTTAACATGCTATGCAGTATCATAGTACAATGCCACCACAATTATTATATATTATTATTATTATTATTATTATTATTATTATTATTATTATTATTCATTATTATTATTATCATTTAGATTTAAATCTCATTCAGTCGTGATTGACAACGAATATATGTGCTTATGCACTTCAGGACCCGGCTATGACTGCAGAACTTCACTCTAGCATGTTTCACTGTACTGTGGGGAACTGCTTTCAGTTCAGTTCAGTGGTTATTTTGACGTCTGTTCATCATCGATGATATTTGACGATAGTAAAAGGCAACAGAGATCACTGAGAATGTCAGACCTACTGTCTCTGGTCATTTTCTATCTCACCTCTCTCCTTCACGTGTTAGGATATAGACACTACACTAAGAACACTTCTGAAGAGACTTTAAAGAAATCACATCAGTCTGCTCAGCTCTGACTGGGCAAGAACGTGTGCGATGTCGTAATACACATGTCACATAAGATATGGTCAATGGTTTCAACATATGCAGTATTTATACCTTTTAATTTGTCTGGCCCTGTTAAAATTGGGCAGTCTAGTAGTATGTGATGGACAGAAGCCTCGGTACGCTATGCATGTGCTATGCTGTGATTAGTTATCCCACACTATTTCACGCTATCGTTATTTAAAACGGACCTTTTTCCTTCCCACAGGAAAAGCACAACTAGCGCCACGATGAACGTGACCCCGAGCTACAGAAACCTTGACCTTGGGATTGACCTAATCCAGAACTGCCTCAGACATTTCCCTCTCTCTGCAGTTCCACGTCCGATCAGGAGCCATCCACCTTAGCGAGCGACACCCTCACATGGAGGGACAGAGGCGAATGCCGGGTCCGTCTGCTAGCGCCTCCATCCAGCGTCCTGCGGTTTGACCTTCCTCCCACGCTCAGCATTCATGACCTGCATGTCAGGATCCATGAAGTGAGGCCGTCACGGCCTGTGGAGCAGAATCCACATACCATCTCGCTGTTTATGTCAAAAAATCCTCCGTATGCTTTCAGCATGACTCACGATGTGACCGTGACGTCTCTCTTATAGTACATCGGCCGTCTTCATTACTCTAATGAACATCACCTTTGTGCATTGTCACAGCATCCTCA
>JADBJO010013531.1:0-5000 GCA_016801955.1 Conus betulinus | reverse complement strand
GGTTCCGCAGTCATGGTCAGCTTCCCAAACTTTGGCTGTCAAGCTGCAGGTCCGGGACCACGCTGACACTGTACGAAGGCCGCCACGAGTCAATGCAGCTGAAGAATCAGTTCAAGTGCATCAAGGATCCACCCAACCGACCATCCACACCCGGGGGTGTACACTTACATTTCGTGACAGGGTCCACCAACGAGGAGCTTGACTTGGGTTTCCGGATGAAGTTCACCGTGCATCCTTTATCACGGCTTCTGAAGAAGGTGAGCGAAGACGTCACTGACTATGAACCGATTCGGCGAAGACGATTTCTACGATAAGGGTAACATCTGGAACTGTTCCGTGCCTTTCTGGAAGGAGTTTGCCGGCCACTTTTCCTTGTAACAACAGGTGGAACTGTCTTCGTGGGGAGGACGAGAGAGCTCTGTCCTTACACCAGTGCTGAACTGTGTGACGTGGGTCATCTATGGCTGACCGACAGCTGTCACCAAGTTGTTCGTACACCCACGATGACGGAGCGGAATGAAACTGCCATGGAGTGTATCCGACGAGGAGGGACTTTGTCCAGTCTGAACACAGAGAGAGAGTGGGACATGATGGTGCGCTACATGTCTCTGTGGTCTGAGGAAGTGGCTTTCTTTGGGATTTCGACTTTTGAGGTTTATGTCAGTCCCATGTAAGTTGAGACACGTTTGTGCATGCGTCTCGTTTGTGTAGGTCCCATTGATTCTTATGTTTCTGGAGTACTGTGTTATTCGACGATGGAGTTTTTAACGTCCTTGGCAAAAAGATGTCAAAATGTTGTTATTCCGCTGAACAAGGGGGCAAACAATTATAAGACAAAACAGGTCGCGTTTCGACCTCTTTGGTCTTCTTCAGATCAGAACGTTTCCTGAAGAAGATTCCTGTCTTTCTTTTCTAGAGGCAATATTGGCTTTCACTAGCATTCCGCATTCCGCCAACTGTAATTAGCACGTTAGGGAAGCTACAACAAATTCTGATGACGTGGATTAACCAAGGCTATGGTTGATTGGGGTCTGACAAAAGCTAGCACTGGTGCCATAGTGAACTCTCCAGGACTGGTGGGACAATTTTGAATAAGCTAGGCATTTTTCAGAATTCCAACATTGCCTACCGATTGTATAATTGTACCTTTTGCCAAGGAAAAAATTAGAAATGCACCATGCGCGTTTTCAGAATGTTGGCAAACAAGATTACTGAAGTGGTTCTCGTTGACCCGACAGACGTACAACAACTACAACGTTACAACTCTTAAGCCACAGACATAGACCCTGACATCTCTGGCTGAAACGTGTATAGAAACATGTAGTAGTAAGAAAAGAAACTCGTGGAGAGCGTGGCAGCAGAGAGTCCTCAGAAGAGAAGCCCCCTTCAAGCGAGTGTTTCGGCCCTTATCTCCTGACACTCTTGGGGGTTGGGCCACACCCGGTTCATGACTCCGGATGATGTCCCTCTGCTGCCCTTTTTTTCCATCTTGGGATGAGCCATGACTGGGATTCGAACCCATGCCCTTCTGGACATGCTCATTTCCACTTAATGACTCGCGCACTAACCACTGAGCTGCTGTGCACTCCCAGTCAGTCATTTGCCCCGTCCAGCAGACTCTGCCTGCATGTTCCGAGTGGCACTGTTGTTCTTGGCCATGATTCGCTGCCTCCTGCCGTGAAGAATGTTGCGGGTGCTTTTGGAGTCCTGATTTTCCCTTTTGTGGTGTTGGTACTAGCCCAGACTACTTGTACAATCTCTTTTTGAGCACTTGGTTGTGCCTCCATGTGTACCTTCCTTGAGCCAGGGCTATTTTACATGAGCTTAGGACATGCTCCACTGTTTGTTTTTCATGGCAAAGGGGGCATGAAGGATCGTCTTTTTTTTTTCCCCACTTCACCAGGTTTGCATTTGAGGGCAAAAGGTCTATGCAGATCTGAGAATGAAGCTGATCCTGAGAGGGGCCATGTGCCAAATGTCATTCCAAGTGAGACTTCTTTGGAGTGCATTCTCCCACGTTGTCCATTGCCTTGCTGGCTCTGCTGGACTGCTTTTTGGAGTCTTTGTTGGTCTTCTTCTTTTCTCATTTCCTGAATCATCATGTCTCTTTTGGCTTTTCCTTTGGCCTTTGACCACCATCATGAATTCTACAACCAAGAAATTTAACCAAGATAATACCCCCCTCCCCTTTTTTCTCCTCTGTGTCTGTACGTCGATCTGTCTGTTCCCTTCATCCCTCCCCACACCCCCCCCCCCCCCCCCCTCTCTCTCTCTCTCTCTCTCTCTCTCTCTCTCTCTCTCTCTCTCTCTCTCTCTCTCTCTCTCTCTCTCTCTGAGCCTGTCTTTTTTTCTTCGCTCAGCTCTCGACCTGTCTTCTTTTCAGTTTCTGCCTCCGTATCTTTTTGCAAGCTATGCCTCTGTCTCTCAGTCTCTTTACATTGCGGGAGGGGGGGGGGGGGGGGGGGGGGGGGGGGGGAGGCGAGAGGAGGGGAATGAACTGTACTCCTCTCTCTCTCTATCGGGGCAGCGGAGGGGGTTAGTCCTCTCTCCTCTATCTCCATCCGTCTTTATCACCCCATCCACACATAACAATCTAAACCAAACGCTACTAGTCCCCTGCCACGAGACCCAGAGTCACGCCACTGGAACCCCTGCCACCAGTTCCGTCCCCCCCCCCCCTCTCTCTCTCTCTCTCTCACTGGGGGGGGGGGGGTGGATGAACTGTACTGCTCTCTCCTCTATCTCTATCCGTCTATATATCCCCATCCACATAACAATCAAAACCAAACGCTACTAGTCCCCTGCCACGAGACCCAGAGTCTCGCCACTGGAACCCCTGCCACCAGTTCCGTCTCCCCCTCTCTCTTTACCTCTCTCTCTCTCTCCCTCCCCTCCTCTCTCTCTCACTCTTTGTTATCCCACGTCCCCCTCCCCCACTCACAACGCACACCACCCCACCCCCACCCAGGCGTCCCGGGGTACACATGGATACTACTGGTGAACGGTATTATTAAGTCTTACTCTGTTACCCAGAGATATATATATATATATATATATATATATATATATATATATATATATATATATATATATATACACACACACACAAGTAAAAGTGTGTGTGTGTGTGAGAGAGAGAGAGAGAGAGAGAGAGAGCCTGTCTCCACCATCCTCCCAGTGTTCACAAAATTCCAGTCTGCCTCATGAAGTCCCTGTCTATTCTTCAAATGTGACGCTAGGGGATGTTCTGCCATACCACGCCCGTCGGGAACTTGACCTTCGATGGTGTGCGCGCTGCTGTTGCCTTCATAGGAGCAAATGTACGTTTGGTATGCAGCTCAGTCCCCGAGTCATTGGTCTTATGTTCATTACACTGAACTCGAGTTGGCTACGGCAGCCAAGTGATGGAGGTGATGGAGGTGAGATTTCATTGCATAAGTTACCGCCCATGGCGAGTAATTATTAGTGTGGAGGACTCCCAAGTCTCCTCACGCTGTCTGTAATCACCCTCTCCACCCTTCCACCTTTCAAACGCACACTTACCCCCCCCCCCCCCCACACACACACACACACACACACACATACATACATGCATATACACACGCACGCACGCACGCGCGCAAACACAGACAGACAGACACACACACACACACACACACACACACACACACACACACACACACACACACACACACACACGCACGCACGCACGCACGCACGCATGCACGCACACACACAGAGGCAGACACTCACTTACTCACCAGAAAGAGAGAGAGAGAGAACGAGGGAGAGAGCTGTCATTATAATCAGATGACCCCGAATCTGTTAAATTTGTCTGGGAATGCTCTCGCCTTTGTATGAAAAGTTTCAGTGATAAGAGACAGACTGGTACACAAAGACAGATGCACACACACACACACACACACACACACACACACACACACACACACACACACACACACACACACAGAGGATGTTTAGTTGACTCCCACTTGGAAAGTAAGTATACAGACTATCTAAAGATAAACACCGATGGATCAGTTCTTGATGATGGAAATACTGGTGCAGCTTTTGTAATACCCTCATTAAAAACAGAAAAAAAACGATACTACATTGGTAAACATTATTCCATTTTTACTGCTTAATTTATAGCCATACTTATGGCATTAAATTACATTGTAGATCTTTCGACGGATACATGCAAAATCTTATTCTGTGTGGACTCAAAGTCTGTTTTACAAGCCATTAAATCCCGAGGCATAAAAAAAAAAACAACTAGAAATGACTATTAAAATAAAAAACATATCATTCATGAGTTGTCTCTAAAGGGTACAGTATTACCTTTTACTGGATTCCTTCTCACTCCGGAATCACCCCCAATGAGTGGGCAGATCATGCGGCTAAAAGGGCAGCAAAAAATATAGAAGGATCACAGCATCTCGACATTCAACTAGATCTGCATGAATTTAACCAGCGCATAGAAAAAGTGTCTCAAAATCAGGTTGCTGAACTGCACAAAAAAATAGTCAGTATTATCAGCACTGTGTACAAGTAAAGAATGCAGCGAATCCGAAATCCTTTTTAAACAATTTATCTGTAATGCATTCCAGACATCTTACTAGCTTGATGTGTAGGTTCCGATTAAATGCTTTTAGAACAAAGCATTCTAAATATATACATTGCATATGTGGCAAACAAATTACTGCAAACCACCTACTTCTTCACTGCCCGGGGGGAGTTAGGCATTTTTTTCCTAAGATAAAGTTAGCAGACCTTATCCCCACCCCCACCCTCCCCTCCTTTCCTACATTCTTTCTGCTTTTCCACCCTGATGCCCCTCCCTCCCCCTCATCCCCATCAGCAAACTCTTTCCCTTCCCCCATCCATCCCCCTGCATTAGGCTCCAATCCTGCTAAACTTGTTTCATTCATATACTTTAATTCCCCCGATCAACACACGATAAAGGCTAGATAAACGACCAGGATAAGTAAATATCTGCC
>JADBJO010013530.1:45000-51973 GCA_016801955.1 Conus betulinus | reverse complement strand
GGAGGCCAGGAAAGGAGATGGAGGAGACTGGGGTGTAAGTGTGTGTGTGTGGGCAGGAGTACGTGTGCGCGCTGAATTGCATACTCACAATGTGGACAGAGAGATGGTAGAGAGAGAGAGAAGAGACCAAAGCAGTTTGAGTGCGTGAGTGATGAGTGTGGTGTGGGTGGTGTGTGTGTGTTGTGTATTGTGTGTGGTGTGTGTGTTGTGTGTGTGTGTGCTGTGTGTGTGTGTGTGTGTGTGTTTGAGTGTTATAGACGCCGAGAGAGAGACAGAACGTTTCAGACGCTTCAGATACGTTATTTTATTGACGAGGACTACATGGCCTTTATGCCAAAGGGTGTCCATTAATATTTGCAGCGCTGAAAAAAAAAAAGAACCCCGTTATGATGCAAGAAAACGTGAACGTGAAACGGGATTACATAAATTTCAGAGAGAGAGACGAGAGAGAGAGAGAGAGACACAAGAGAGAGGGAGAGAGGAGAGAGACACAAGAGAGAGAACGAACGAATGGGTGAATGAATGAATGAGCTATGACCGATTGGTGAATGAATGAATGCGTAACTAAACACAGAAGCTCTCGGAGGACCACATGTACTCAGTCAAGAAGACCATCCAATACTACAAAAGACAGAGACAGCACTTCAGCTCGCTGTACCTCTCTCCTTCTTGTTGTGTCTTTTCCCATGACCAATCCACTGACCTCTCAGCTTGTCACCTGAGGCGGTCCGTACAGAAAGAACTGTCTGTGCATACAGACCATTCACTTTGTACCCATTTCTTATCTTTTTCCAAGGTGAAGAACCTGCGTGATGCATCCCATGTCATTGAGTGGAACTTGCAAGATGGATAACAAACTGAAATCCGTCAAAACCTGAACGAGTTTTTACCATGTCCCAAGGCGGTCCGTAAAGGTAAGGTAAAGTAAGGTAATCTTGCTTATTGCCCAGCCGACCGCAAAAGGGCCATATCAGGGCTGTCACTGCGTTGAAGTCCGGCTCACTAACCATTCATTCACACAACTCTTTAAAAATGCATCTTCTTAAAACCCACCCCATTGCATTTTGTTAAAACAAAAATTTTCCAGTTTGAAAATATCAGATCAGATGAAAAAAAAAATGTTAATCTCTTCCAAGAATTCAAGATTCGCATCAGGTAGAACATCTGTGACCAAGGTTTTTCTGATGTCAAATGTGGTGTGTCACATCATACAAGTCCCAACGCTGTAAAAACGAATATGTTTCACTGTTAGAGGTACATGGCATGGAATGCACCACGAAGAGTCTTGCACTCTTTAAAAGTTAATGAATGAGTAAAATACGAACGGCTGGTGTGCAGCGGGCATAGATCCGTTTCTTATTTGCGACCACCAGAGCTGTAAAGGAGAAACAGTTTCTTTTTTTCTTTGCCGTTTTTTCATACTGCCCCACTCCTTTAACATCCATTATTATCGTTTTAAAGGGTGAAGAAGCTCCGTGGTTGCATTCCGTATCCTGAACTATTTACAGTGAACAAAAATGTTTTCCCCTCGTAAGAGTGTTGGATTTGCATGATGTGAGACGTAACAAACTTTACAGCAGATTCCATAATAAACCTCGTTCAGAGATGATGTGATTTTGTAGATTTCTGAACGAGATTAACATTTTTTTTTTTATCTGATCTAAGATTTTACAGAAGAAAGATTTTTTTTTTTTTTCAACAAAATTTCCGGTGTATTAAATGAGGGGTGTATGAATGATCTCTTCGAAAAATATGTGGGTGACTTCAATATGGGACAGCATTGTTAGGGTCCTTTGCGGTCAGCGGGCTGTCAGCAACATCACCTTTACCTCTCAACTAGAGCGCCTATCAGCAGCAGCAATGATTCAGTCTGCAAACTCAGGTCCCTATCTTCGTCTTCAAGGCCGTCACAAGCACTGGAGATTTTTTTTTTTCAATTCATTTGTCCCACTACTCCCAGGGGTTGAGGGTAACAGAGAAAAACTGACAGGAACCAGCCACCGTGGCGAAGTAATTAGCGTCGCAGACTTCCGCTGGAGGTCGAAGGTTCAATTTTACCCATCAGAGTCAGTGTGGGATTTTTCTTGCCCCAGCCATGCTCCTACTCAGAGCTGAGTTTTCTTTCACCCGCCCATCGGGAAGGCCGTGACCACACGGGTCGAGTTTCATCCACTTAATGGTTGCGTCCCTGGGAGTGTTGCTCAAATTTCATGACCAACACTGCAGGTGTCTGTTGTATCTCTCGGGCTGGTTGACGCCGGCATATATTATGAAAGAAGAAATAGAGTACAGCCTTGTCGCGTCGCGCCGAGTCTCAGACCGAAATGAAAATCCGTAGCATCATCCTCATTCTCACTGGTCAGAATATAAAAGGAAAGAAAAAGAAAAAAGAAATGCCAGGACTTTGAGAGAAATAGACTTGATTGCTTATGTCCTTCCTGTCTGTTCATCCACCATGTCCCTTCAACCCTCCACGTACCTGTATTTCCCGTTCAGCTATCTTTCATTCTAGTCGTAAACAACTTGTTCCTGGCAGAAATAACACGCCGACTCTGCGACTAAGCAGTATTATTGTCGTCAGTAGGGGGGTTAGTAGGTGGTGTCCTGCGTATGTTAGATCAGAACAGGCACCACTGAACCACCACCGAAGTGATTCGGCAGCAGTGCAGTGTCTGCTCCGGTTGGTTGCCTCTTGACCACTTGACATTGAACTGCTCCCTGTGGATTGCCGGTGCCGGGGCTGCAGCGGGGCTTGACCGGGTTGTGGCTGTGGACGGGGTGTCGGAATGACGGCGTGGGTGCACTGCCTCTGAGGTGGCGCAGAGGTTGGGACAGCAAAAAAAAAAAAAAAAAAAAAAAAAAAAAAAAGTTATGTACAGGCTGAATACCAGAAACATATTTCAACGGCCCAACCTCTGCGCCACCTCAGAGGCAGTGCACCCACGCCGCTCATTCCGACACCCCGTCCACCGCAGCCCCGGCACCGGCAATCCACAGGGAGCAGTCAATGTCAAGTCGTCAAGAGGCAACCCACCGGAGGAGACACTGCACTGCTGCCGAGTCACTTCGGTGGTGTTCAGTGGCGCCTGTTCTGATCTAACATACGCAGGACACCACCTACTAAGCCCCCTACTGACGACAATAATTGCTTAGTCGCGGAGCCGGCGTGAGTGAGCTCTCCCTCCGGAGGGCGCCACCACGTCCGTCCAACACGACAGCCCCCATGGACTCGCCGATACCGGTGACCCCGACGGAACCAAACCAGGCCACAGACGTGGAGAGGACATCGAAACTGAGGTCACCATGAGAGCAGGGCATGAAGGGCCACAGAATTTGAGACTTTTTTTTTTTTTATGCTGATCGATGAAAATGAGGATGATTAAGATGATGCTACGGATTTCCATTTCGGTCTGAGACTACATGACAGGGCTGTACTCTACGCTTCCTTTCATAATATATCCCGGCGTCAACCAGCCCGAGAGATACAGGCACCTGCAGTGTTGGTCAGGAAATTTGAGCAACACTCTCAGAAACGCATCCATTAAGTGGATGAAACTCGACTGTGTGGTCCCAGTCTCTTCCCAACTGAGTCCGCAGCAAACTCAACTCTGGGTAGGAGCCGGTCGGGGCAGAAAAACCCACATGGCTCTGATGGGATTCGAACCCACGAAAGTAATGTATCCGACCACCCCCACCATCACCACTTCGTCTACCTACCCAGTTGACCCTGTTATATGTTTCTTCTTCCCCAGGCTTCATTTGCTTTTAAGATGATTTTTCATTGCAGTTTTAAGATTGCAAGACATTTGAGGAATAGATAAGCCAACAATTACAGTTTAATGTTAAAAAATGAAAGTGTGGTTGCTGTTGTGTAATAGCTGTGCTTCTTCCATCTCATTTTACAGAACTTGTGAATTGTTGGTTTGTTTTCTATTGAAATAGTGCACACACACACACACACACACACACACACACACACACACACACACACACACACACACACACACAGTGAGAAGCTTTCATAGAACAAAACAAAACAAACAAAATTCTGTCAGACAGACAGACAGACAAACTGTACAAAGAGGAACATGAACATTGGTCAACAGACACAAGCGACAATGTTGCCTGCTGGTTTACATGACCATCAGCCACCCACATTGCCCAGCCCGTTACATCACGTCCTTCGTCCACTTCAGACAGTCGTGGCTCCGGGGATTGCTTTCACACCCATTGGTCTAATGGCTCGAAGGATGAGGGAGTTAGAGGAAACACGCAGAATTTGATGCAATGGGCGTAATTGGTCTCGTTTCTCTCCCCAAGTAACCGATCCCACCACCACCACCGCCACGTCATCCATCCAACCTGGCTGCCCTGTTTGTCTTTCTTCGCTTCCAGGATTCATGTTTTAAAGACAGTCTTTGATTACAGCTTTAAGATTGCAAGAGCGGAATGTTTGAGGGATAGGTACAGTCAGAGTCTGTAAGTTTAATTCTCACATTGAAAGACGAGCGTACTGATCACAAAGCTATGGTACATGTGCAAGGTGAGTTGCTCAACTGCAATGTATGTATATAGTGTTTTCGCTCTCTCTCTCTCTCTCTCTCTCTCTCCTCTCTCTCTCTTGTCTCTGTCTGTCTGTCTGTCGTCTGTCTCTCTGTCTCTCCTCTCTATTTTTTTCTCTCAATTTTCAAATCTTTGCCAAGGCATTACTATAATGATGGAAGAATTGTTAACCTGCACTTGTTTTCCCCCACTACTTAATTGTTCAGCATTATATTGTTTGGTCAATCAGTGGGTGATTGCATCTCTTACGAGATCCAAGGAAAAGTTGTTTTCTGCACAATTCTTAGCCGCTGACAATGCTTGGGTTATTGAACAGCAGAGCTGACCACTCAGACTGTTCCGTATCTTTTGATCTCCTTGCATCCTTAAATGGATCCTCAGGCATAGGCTCAAAGATTGTCCCTTACATGTTATACTGTTTGCCTAATATTTTTAGTTTTCAACAACTTTTTTCCTCTCCACACTTTCACTTTGTTTAATTCTACTACCTTTCGCTGGCTGCTTTGGGGGTGCTGTTGGATTCTTTTTCGAACCCTTGGCGGTCGGAACACCACAGAATTATGGACTGGGTGTGTCTCTATCTGACGCCAAGAGCACAGACACAATCAGCCGTGTCTCCCTGATCAGTCCGATCCAGCGGACGAAAGGCCTCGGAGCAGGCGATACATATAGATCTGTCTTCGAGAGGGATTGTGATAGTTTCCTCATGCAGCTAGTGAAGAGTTTTCATATTTATGATATACATTTTCCCATTTACTTCATCTTTAATATTTTTTTTTCTCTCTCAATTTCAAATCCTATATATATATATATGGGATTGGGGGATTTTTATTCTCACCCACATGAGGGCTGACATATATATATATATATATATATATATATATATATATATATATATATTAGAGAGAGAGAGAGAGACGAGAGAGAGAGAGAGAGAGAGAGAGATTTGCAGACATACAAATACGTTCATAGATCGATACACACATACAAGTACGTTCATAGATCGATACACAGAAATGAAGATAGACAAGCAGCAACACTGGTAAGACTGTCATAGAATTGAGATGAATCATGAAAGGCTCGGCCACGCTTTTCTTTGCTGCCGTTCTAAGGAATACCCCAGCCGAGGTTCGCCAGAAGCCAATCAGCGTTGGCGATGCCCTTGACAAGGACATCATGCCCTTTGTACTCAAATGGTCGTCATGGGATTGGGGGATTTTTATTCTCACCCACATGAGGGCTGACCTTAGGCATGAGTGGCAGATACACATCCATCTGTTTGTCTGTCTGTCTCTCTCTGTCTCTGTCTCTCTCTCTCTCTCTCTGTGTGTTGTCAGGTACAAGAACAGAGAAATAAGCATGATTAAAATGAAATATCCAATGTTTTCAGTGTTTCTACTGAAGCACACATGCATGCCACACGCACGTACGTGCGCGCGCGCACGCACACACACACACACACACACACACACACACACACACACACACACTTTCTCTCTCTCTCTCTCTCTCTCTCTCTCTCTCTCTCTGAGAGAGAGAGAGAGAGAGAGGAGAGAGAGAGAAGAGAGAGAGAGAATTTACAATGCAAATAGACAGCAGACATAGACAAGCAAGCAAATAGACATAGCCATACAAAACCAAACATGCGATAACAGCCTGCGGACTGAGATAACTTGTGAATCACCCTTACCTTTTCTTTTCTTTTCTTTTTCATGTTGGCTCTCCATGTCCTAACAGCGACCTAGCACCCACCATCATACTCCACAGTGCCAGTGTCCATCTTGGTCCAATCTTTCACCCACCAACATTCTCCAGAATGCTAGTTTCCATCCTGTACACATCATCATGGGTAACGCGTTCACACCTATTTCCTGTATGGCCTTAGAATTAACATATGAGAAAACCTGGCAGAACCTGTGAAGATGGGAAAGAACATGTTATGTCTCTATTTCTTAACAACCCACCCCTGTTCTCTGTTTCTTGTGCTCCCTTTCCTTCAGTACGCTGTGATGATATTCTATCCATCGAGACACAAAGCTTGGGTGACTAGTTCAATCACAAATATTGCCACAAATTAAACATTCAACCTTCAGTGAAATATTAGTGTTCTGATCACTTGGTGCTAGGGGACTGTATTGTAAAGTTCGTTTCTGTGGCTTCTAAAGCTTATCATTGTTTTCCCTTTCATCATTAGAAGTCAGACGTGCACGCACGCGTGCGCGCGCACACACACACACACCAGAGAGAGAGACCTGTAGGTAAAGTATATAGCAAATGTGAAATCAAACCAAACAAGACGTAATTAAACATGTTTTGCTTACCTAATATGCTTAGCTTATTTATTTATTGTTTCCATTCAGAAGAAAGAAAATACTGATTTTAGAGCTAGGAACTTTGTAAATAGTTTCTG
>JADBJO010013530.1:32500-40000 GCA_016801955.1 Conus betulinus | reverse complement strand
AAGAGAATAACTCATAAACATGACGGAAGAAATAGGATTGGCAGATATATAGAGGGAAGACAATCCGGAATGTAGGAGATATACCAGGCGAAAACGAACTCCACTGAAACAAAGCCAACTAGACTTCTTTCTATTGTCTGATTATCTTTACATTTATCATGAAAAATCTGACATTGAACCAGGCTATCGGTCTGACCATTCGATGGTTACATTATGCTTGAAAGTGAAAAAATTCAAAGGATTCTGGAAATTTAATGCACCTCTATTAAAGGATAATCAATATGTAGACGAAATTAATAAGTTAATTCTGAATGTTATAAAAGAATACGCAGTTGATCAATCAGGGATACAAGATCAATCAGTATTGTCTGAGTTAATAAAATCTGGACTCAGATTCAAGATTTCGGATATATATATATATATATATATATATATATATATATATATATATATATATATATATATTTTAAATTTTCTGATGATGAAAATTCGAGGGAATCAATAGCTTATGCCACAATGAAAAAGAAAAACACAACAACAAAAAAAGAGAACAAGATTTAAAAACGCATTGAAAGTCTTGAAAATCTTAAGAATAAAACAGAAATTGAAATAAGAATGATGATTGAAAAAAAAAAAAAAAAACTAAGATCAATCCGGGAACAAAAAATGGAAGGTGTATTATACAATCAAAAGCGAGATGGATTGCAGATGGTAAAAAATACCTTTGCAACCCTGAAAAGAGAAACTATAATAGTAAACAAATGACTAAACTAGTGACTAAAGATGATGAAATAATAAACGAACAAAAAAAGATATTTTGAAGGAGGTTAAAACATTTTACGAGAATGTTTACAAGAAAAAAAAAAATGAAAAGTATGAAATCAGAAAACTTGTTACAAAAAATCCACAGTTATCTGAAGATGAGGAAAAAACATATTGGAGGGAGAAATCACTATAGAGGAAGCAAGTGGAGCTTTTAAAATATGAAGCATGGTAAAAGCCCAGGTACAGATGGCTTTGGCGCCGAATTCTTTTCAATTCTTTTGGAAAACACTGGGCCCACTGGTGGTAATAAGACCTGTAAATGAATCAGACAAAGACGGAGAATTTTCAACAACACAGAAGCAGGGACTAATTATTTGCATACCAAAAGGTGATAAACCCAAAGAATATATAAAAATTTTGGCGTCTTATTTCCCTCCTAAATGTACTATACAAAATAGCTTACTCGTGTATTTCAAAAAGAATAAGAAATGTTTTACCATCTCTCATCAGTGAGGATCGAACAGGTTTCATGGCTAATAGATTTATGGGCGACAATATTGACTAATTTAAGATTTGATTAATTATTTAAATAAGAAAAACCTCCCTGGACTGTTGCTCTATATAGACTTTGAAAAAAAAAACTTCGACTCACTCGGTTGGGATTTTATGTTGAACGTTCTAAGGGCTTTCGTGTTTGGTGAAAGTATATGTCACTGGATAGAAACAGTCTATAAGGATATTAAATCAACTGTTATTTTAATGGCCAGGCTGCTCAGTGGATTAAAATAGAAAGAGGATGCAGACAGGGAGACCCTATATATCCTTACTTATTCATTACATGCGCAGAAAATTTAGCCATAATGATAAAGGAAGAAAAGAAGATAAAAGGCATAACAGAAAAGAAGATAAAAAGGCATGTAGAACACAAAAATATTCCAGTTCGCTGATGACACTCAATTAGTAAGCAATCGCGACAAAAATTCTTTTGAACAGTCTATTAATATCCTTACCACGTTTGGGAGAGTTTCAGGACTCCTCGTGAACAGCGAAAAAACGCAAGCAATATGGCTAGGATGTCATAAAAACTCGAAGAAAAATTATTGTCCTCATCTAAAAATCATATGGAACCCTTCTCAATTCAACATACTCGGTGTTAGGTTTACTCAAGACTTGAAAGAATGTGAAAACATGAATTATGACGATAAATTTTCGGAAATTAAAACATTATTCAAAATTTGGTCTCAAAAAAGTATAGCACCAGTTGGAAGAGTTGCTGTTCTCAAGTCACTCATTCTGTCTAACCTCATACACCTCTGAATTTTGATATCCAACCCACCTAACTTCTAATTCAAAAACTTCAAAACATGTGTTTTAGCTTTGTGTGGAATGGTAAAGAAGATAGAATAAGCAGGAAAACAACAATTAAAACTATTAAGCAAGGTGACTTAAATATATCCGACATAAACATATATTAACGCTTTGAAACTTTCATGGATTAAAAAAAAAAAAAAAAACTAAAAATCCCCCCAAATCACAAATGGAAGAGCATTGTTACGAAAATATATCCAGTTAGCAACAAAGTAGAAAATTATGGACCAGCATTTGGTACAGGATGCATGAGCTCTAATTTGTTTTGGAGACACACCTTTATAGCCTATAGGGAATTCTGTCTTTGTGTGACACCAGAAACATTAAATGAACTTCTAGCTAAACCTGTTTTATTATTACGACAAGATAAAAACAGGAAATGAGATAATTAAACAAAGAAATTAATTGAGAAAGGAAAGCATGCAATAAAACATTTTCTGAAGGAAAATGGACATTTCATGAATTTGAAGAATTCATGACTAATGAAGATCATACTATAAATGTTGTCTCAAACTGTGGGTGGATTTCCTAAATGAAAGAATTCATAAAGAAAACTGGAATAAAACCTGACGATAATAACGCAAACACAATTCAGAACATGCCGATGGCTTTACATATTATTATGAAAGAAACAAAAGCAGCTACACGATGCTATGACATTTTTACTCAAGATGAGCGTAAGCCAAACTGTTGCTCTCAATGGCTACAAAAACTTAATTCTGAAGTTTCTCGGAATAAGGTATTTACCCACATCCACAAAATTAAAGATGTAAAATTGAAATAGTTCAAATTAGAATTATTCACATAATTGTTGGCACAAATATTTTTTTAAAAAAATCTCTTGAGTGAAACTGTCTCAGGTCAAAAAACGGTCTCAGTTCCAGCTTGTGTGTACGACCACACATACCCATTGTACCAGTTGTTTTCGTCTGTGTTTGAAAGCGTTCGTGGCTTTATCGCTATCGAGCACGGTCAATTTTCAATGGGTCCCCTTTCTGGTTTCAGCCAACTAGGAATCTTAGATGCATTTAGCTGAACAGGCAAATCTAGTGTAAATCAGTTCACAGCGTGCGTGTCTCCTTTTGAATGGGCTTTCTCTCTGTTGTAATCGTTCCTCGTCTAACAAACTTCAATCCTCCTGAGCAATTACAATAATTACTTTGTGAATCTGTCAAGACGTTTAATAATCTGCTTTTCTTCAAGATCCAGTTCTCCAAATCCATTTCAAAAGAGCAAGAGAGTGCTCGTTTGAACTTGTCTTGAATTTAGCTGATGGTAACAGGCGGGGAGTGGAGATGGCACTGACATTGCTCTGGCGAAATAGAATGTCTCTTATCGTTCAAGCAAATGCAAGGTAAGTTGACTCAATATTATAGTCTTCTTGGAACACCATCGTCTTCAGCAGTTACTTCTGGAAACAGCTTTAATGGTATGACCAGCTGTGAACGATGGAGCCAGATCGAGAGTAACACAACACACACACACACACACACACACACACACACACACACACACACACACACACACACACTGACTGACTGACTGAAACCATTTACTGTCAGATTTTTAACATAGTGTTGTACTGACTACACACACATACACACACACACACACACGCACACACACACACACACACACACACACACACACACACACACTTAAAATATTGGAATATCAGGAAATGTAAACAATTGTTTAATGCTTTCTGAAAGATAGGGTAATGCAAACAAAAGTAGGAAAAAACATATTCCACCTGTAGAACTTTGTCGATGGGAATCCCTCAAGGGTCAGTGTTAGCTCCGCTTCTTTTCTCATTGCTATTGTATGGTTTTGCAAATAAGTTATCTAAAAAGGTAGTTCTCGTTCAATATGCAGACGACATATGCATGTGGATAGAAGTAGCTCTTAAAAAGAAAACTCCACCGCGTGATAAAAATTTCATCAAAAAGATCTATCAAGATGAACGAAATAGGATGCTGGAATACATGAAGTTGAATGGATTAGATTGTCTATTGAAAAAAACAAATATAATTCTTTCAACAGCGCGTAAATAATCCAGATAAACTGCCTGTTTTTTACATTGGGTAAAACACCTCTTAAATACGTAACAGAAGTTAAATTCCTAGGGGTCCATTTTACATCTAAACTATCATGGAACACTCAAATTGAATACTTATTAACAAAGGCGAGGAAACATTAAAATTCCTTAAAATTAATTTCAAAGAACAATGGGGACAGAATTCATCTACATTGATAACCCTGTGTACAACTTTAATGAGGTCGAAAATAACATATGCCCAAGAAGTAATCTTTAGCGCTCCTTAATACCTATTGGAAAAGCTTGAAAGTATTGAATGCAAGGCATTAAAATTAGCACTTGGCCTTCCGGTGCATGCGTCATCTTCTCGTACGTATTTCGAAGCGCAGATGCTTCCCTTAGACGAATACAGAGGGTTAGCATATTGCAAATTTGTTATCAAGAGTACAACTGATAAAACGCACATTAGATCTGAAATGAAAATGAGGTCAGATATTGATTTTCCTAAAAGAGCAAAATCTATAGCTTCTCAAAAAACACTGGCAACTTACACATCAAAGCGTATTACTGAATCTGGAGTTTCGATCAATAACGATGCACTATCCATTAGACCGTTATTTTCTCCTATACCTCTATGGGAGCTTACGAAAGCACATTTTGATATTGAACATACCAATATAAAGAAAGATGAAAACATAAATATGTTAGCAAGCTGTACCAAATGTCATGTTGAAAAGAGCTATTCAGATTATTTGAAAATATACACAGACGGTTCGTGCATTGATGAAGAAACAGGTTGTGCATTCTTAATACCAGACTTAAGAGTAGAGAAATCATTTTATATCAGAATTAGCAAATCAATATTTACAGCAGAATTAACAGCGATACTCATGGCTTTACATACCTTTTAAACTTTCCAAAAAGAACATTTCAAGTTCTGTTCTGTGTTGATTCTAAATCAGCTCTTCAGGCATTAAAAGTGTTTCAATTTGCACACAAGACCTGAAATGGTCATAGAGATCAGTTGTACGATACACATACTAATTGCAAGAGGAACTCATGTAGCTTTTGTTGGATTCCTTCGCATTGTTCTTTTCGTTATAACGAAAAAGTAGACAGGGCAAGGTGGAGCCAAAAACAGTTTTGATTCAGAATTGTTTGATTTCCCCTTGTCAGTACATGAACAGTGTAACTTAGTTAAGTCGAATATCTGGAATGCTTTCGAAAATAGTATAGTAGATCACGTCAGTAAAGAACAGTTTGATATTAAAAGAATCAAAGAAAATTTAACTTTGATAGAAAATTACTCTCGTTAATGTACAGGTGGGAACTTAATGCATTTAAAACCAAATATGTTGGGAAAAAAATAAAACATAGTTTGCATATGTGGAAACAAAATTACTCCAGATCATATTGTTTCATGCAGAGATGTGAAAAAATAATTCCAGTATTCCAAGCAAAATACTGTGCAGGCTATTTTCGAGTCTCCAGCTTTAGCGTATGAATTATGTGTACACTTAGAACGCACCCCCCCTATTGGAAAATACTTATAATATTTCTATGAACTTTATTGGCAGGGGAAGACAAGAAAAGAGGGGTGGGGTGGATAAAATATGGCGGGGATGGGGGAGGAGGGGAAGCAAAGGATTTTTTTTTAACCAGTCATGCGTTTTGACTTTAATTGATTAGTTAGTTGTTGCATATGAGTGTTTTGTTTTATGTAAATCTTCACTTATGACTTATATACAGATATTCACACACTTACACCTCCACAACTCGCTCACACACAGGCACACACACACACACACACACACACACACACACACACACACACGTTAGAGAGAGAGAGAGAGAGAGAGAGAGAGAGAGAGAGAGAGAGAGAGAGAGAGAGAGAGCAATGTTGTGGACTATCAAGCCACCTTCCAAACAGATCTATTTTCAGGCACAGTTTTCAGGGTAGGGGGCATAGAGAGCAGGGTGGTGGAGGGGGGGGGGGGGGGGGAACATTAACAGTGAATGATATCTCGACCTGAACCACAATTTGAAGGGCCATAAATACTACAATGGCGGTGATTATCATGCAACTTCATTCATCAAGCGACGAATCACTTTCTTCTTTCTTGTAATATTTGTGTTGACAAACTGCCAGGACAGTAATAAGATTGAACTGCGTGCATGATCTCAGAACAACTTCTGTGCTTCCACGGGTAATTATTAATTTACGCTGCATCCTCTTACCTGCATTGTAGGAACAACACACGGTCTGTTGACAGAGACTGGATTGACAGCTTGTTTAAACATTCTTGTCTGCTTTTGGACAGGGAACGGGACTTCAAAGTCCAATGCTGTTCAACAACATTGACACTGTCTTATTTTTCGGATCGTTGTGGAGGATAGAAACGATACTGGTAGAGTGAGTGTTCGAACACGGGAGGAATTGGACCTGGAAGGATTGGGTCTTAGAATTGAAAGATGGGAGGTGCGTTTCGACTTAACTTAGTTTCAAACAGAAGAAGAAGAAAATGGTGGAAGAGTACACTCACCAGGGTTTGAGTATGGTGATCAGGGGAACAGGAAGGATTGGGCTAGTTTCAAACACTCCTGTGAAATTAACACCCTCATCAGCTGTCCACCCTGGTATCTGTTCATGATGACGTAGCCACTTCAGAGTGTGCGTGTCCCCATTCGTCTGTCCCCCCAAACATGCAATAGACACACACACTTCAGTCCACATGTTAATCCCTGCACATCCTCATGATGTCGACCAATCTAGAAAGTAGTTAAGTCTACACCTTCAATTTACCCGTAGGTGATAACTATCACTGCTTAAAACTGAGTGATTTCTAGTCCACAATGGTTAATGGATTACATGGGAACATTAATGAGCAAGACCAATGACATTTAGTAACTCAATCCACGAGCGGTCTTGGGTACAGTTCCTAGAAGTACTGTTACGTCTACGCTGGTACATAACACGCGTGCTGAGCTTGTACAAGGACAGCAATTCAGGAAAAGGATGAGCACTCACAATCCACCCTCCTTTAGTTTTGTCACTGATTCCATCATGCACGCTGAATGCATGTGTAACAACAAAAAAAAAAGAAAAAAAAACGTGGCTTTTACGCGCATACATCAAGTGCAGCCAGCTTTTCAGACTTGCCTCAGCACACACACACACACACACACACACACACACACACACACACACACACACATATATATATATATATATATATATATATATATATATATATATATAAGTACCCAAAAATGTATTGATAATTAACGTTCTTGTTTATTATACAAAATTGGTTATCGAGTCCGTGAGG
>JADBJO010013530.1:27500-30000 GCA_016801955.1 Conus betulinus | reverse complement strand
TCTCTCTCTCTCTATATATATATATATATATATATATATGTTAAAAATAGTGTGGTAAAAGGAAGTTTTAAAATCATCAACAGATCTGTTTCGAGCGCTGGCTCTCCTCAGGATGGTGTTGGGTCGCCTACTGCCGGTGTTATATGGCTTAATGTCACTGTTTGCACGTGCGAATTGGCTGCACGTGTTGTTCGGTTTTTCAGGTTGTTTACAGTTCAGGGTGCGTTTGCTGACAACGATTTCCATTTGTGCCTGCAGTTGTTTACTATTTCTACTTTAGTATTTAGGGTTGCTAAGTATGGTTTTGCATAGTATTAACCATTTTTCTGTTGAACATAGGTTGCATCTTTTTGAAATGTTATTGTATGGTGATGCCCTTTTTATGATTTTTTCCAGGATATGTTATAGTTTATTTTTGTGTCTTTAAGTCTCCAAATATATTTGCTCAGTTCTGTTTGGTTTTGTATTTTACTTTGTTGAATGACTGTTTATGGTTTGCATATCTGGTTTTGAAGTGATTTTCAGTGATCCCTATGTATGTTTCTTTTTCATTTTCTGATGTCCCAGTGGCTTGGTATATACAATGTTGTTATAGAGGCATTGTTGCTTAAGGGACACTGTTCTTTTGTAGTACAATTGCAGGATTTCCTTTTCTTCACCCTTCTTTGCTGTGTTGCTTTTCATTTTGTTGGATGAACCAATTATGTTTTTAAGGTTAGGCATGCATGAATATGATACTTTGATGGTGTTCTTGTTGAATATTTTGGACAATTTGTTTTTCTTTTGGGAAGGATGGTGTCAGAATTTAAAAAAATCTTTCCCTACGTTTGTTTTTACTCGTCCATCATATGGAGGGTTGTACCATGTGATTTTCCTTTTCCTGCTTTTTTTGTTTTTGTTCATGTTGTTATCTGGGTTGTATTGTAGTTTGTAGCTGTAACCACTTTTTTGCAATGCCTCTTGGTATTCTGTTGCTGCGTTGTTGTTGTTATGTGACAGGTTAGATAATCTCTTGTTTATGCCATTGGTATGGTTTTTAGTATAAATGGTGGGTGGTTGCTATTGATGTTTACATAAATGGGAGTGTCATTAGGTTTCTTGTATGGTTTATATATGTAGTTGTTGAGGTCAAGTGTTATGTCTAAGTAGTTCACTACCTTTTTGTTTGCTTCGATGGTGATTTTTAAGTTATGGTTTTGGAAAATTTTGCATAGTTCTTTTTTCTTGTTTTCAATAGTTCTTGGATTGTTGTTTAGGGCGGCGAGGCCGTCGTCTCTGTATAGTCCGACTTGCTTTCCGAGTTGTTTTTGGATGTTGGATAGCATGAACAGTCCGACCAGTTCGCATGTTTCGGCACCGTCATACGATCCCATGGTCACATCAAATGTTGAGTTTCTGTTCGTTTTCTTGATCCATGTTTCATTTCTGCTGTAGAGTAAAGTTTTCTTGGTGTGGAGAATGATTTTTCCATTTCTGACCCTGTTATGTCTGTGTGTTTATTAGCAAATTTCAGAGCTTTAGTGGGTAGCTCTTCATCTATGGATGGGTAGTAGTCTACTATGTCGAATGTGATGAATACTGTGTTCTTCTGTTTTTAAGATTTTGGAACCATTGGATAACTTCATATGTGTTCTTCCAGAGGTTGTATTCCGTGTTTGATTTTATGTTTTTTTATGGCTTTTTCTAGGATTTTCTTACTTATTTTGCCCAGTTCAGATTTAGATGGGTTATTAGTCTACATGTTGGGTTGTGTGTGGAAATTGGGTTTATGGTCTTTAAGAGTTATGAAGGCTTCTTTTATTGCTGTTGTTGTTTCTACCTGTCACCTAGATCCATGTGGTGTATGAGTTCTTTTTCTTTTTTCGGATGTTGTTGTGTGTATGGTTTTATCAGCTCTTTTTGTAGTTTTTTCTGAATGTTTTTATCAAGAAGTTGTGAGTACTCGTTTGGTCCCATTTTGTAGTAATTACTGGTTTTGTCAGCCTTCACAAATATTTTTTTGTCATTTTGTATTTGTTTTATTTCATTTTTTAATGATGTTTGGAAATCGTTGTTTGATTTTTTAAATTTCTATGTTGGCTATCATTCTTTTCATTTTATCCTCGAAAGATTTCATTTCATCTATGGCCGGTGGAGATCGCCATGATTTGAAGCCATATGTGTTTTTGTCCTCTTTTTTTGCATTCGGGTTCAGGAAGAAAAATGCTTTCCATTTCATGTTTCGTACGAATTTTTCAGTTTGTTCTATTAACCTTTTTAAGTAGAATTGCGGGTTGGAGAATGGTATATTTTTTGTTGATTGTCTAAAATTGATTTCCTCCATTTTGAAATTCATTAGGCCAAAGTGCTCAACTCGAGGAGCTATTATCAAGAATAGTACTAAAACGCCTAATAAAATTTTTAAAGTGCTCAACCCCTTGGGGAGCAACATCTGTTAAAATAGTGTGGTAAAAGGAAGTTTTAAAAATCATCAACAGATCTGTTTCGAGCGCTGGCTCTC
>JADBJO010013530.1:17500-25000 GCA_016801955.1 Conus betulinus | reverse complement strand
TAGAGTCCTACCTTTCACTGTACACTGTTGAGTCCTACCTTTCTTTGTACTCTGTAGAGTCCTACCTTTCACTGTATCCTGTAGAGTCCACGTTTCAATGTATCCTGTAGAGTCCCATGTTTCACTGTACACTGTAGAGTCCTACCTTTCTTTGTACTCTGTAGAGTCCTACCTTTCACTGTGTCCTGTAGAATCCTACCGTCCTGTTCCCAAAAAACGCAACCCAAGCTGTTTAAATGATTACCGACCAGTTGCCCTCACATCTGTTGCAATGAAATGTCTTGAAAGAATTGTCCTCGGTTATGTTTTAAAAGATACTACACAGTACCAAGACCCGTTTCAGTTCGCATACCAACAGAACAGATCAACAGATGATGCCACACTCACACTTCTCCATCGTGCTTTTTCACACCCTCGAAAAACCTGCCTCCTTTGTACGCATTCTCTTTATTGATTTCTCATCAGCATTCAACACCATACAACCACATCTGATGGCAAAGAAACTCATTAACATAAATGTGGGGTAACAAGCTCATTCTTTGGATAATTGATTTTCTTACACAGAGGGACACAGTCTGTTCGATATCAAAGTGTTGTTTCGTCTTCCAGAGTCATTTCAACTGGGCGCACCCCAGGGTACTGTTTTATCACCAGTGCTTTTACTCTGTACACAAATGATTGTTCAGGAAGTGATTCAACTTTGTACATTAAATATTCAGATGACTCAGCACTTGTGGATCTTTCCAACTCTGATTCTGTTTACTTCAAGGAGGTTCAAAGATTTGTTGACTGGTGCGATCATAACTATCTTGATCTGAATGTAACAAAAACGAAAGAAATGTTGATTGATTTTAGAAAGAATCCAAAAGCTGTACCCCCCTTTTTATCAAGGTGCTGAAGTAGAACGTGTTGAATCATACAAATATTTAGGAACTTTTATAGATAATAAGCTGAATTTTAAATCCCATGTTGAGTATGTCCACAAAAAAAATGTCAAACCAGATTATATTGTCTTCGCAAGCTGCGATCATTTCATGTGAATACTGACATCTTCGGACATTTTATTCATGCTTCTTGGAATCTGTTCTAACTTTCTCATTTATGTGTTGGTATGGTGGGTTGACTGTGAAGAGCAGAAATGTGCTTGAGAAAGTGGTGAACATGGGAGGAAAAATCGTTGGTGAGAGACAAAGAAGTCTGAGTGAGCTATACAGGTGCCGTGTTGTTTGTAAAGCGAAGAAGATTACGTGTGACCAGACCCACGTTCTTGCAAATCAGTATGACCTTCTTCAGTCAGGACGAAGATATCGATCGGTTAAATGCAGAAGTGTCAGATTTAAACAAAGTTTTATTCCCCTGTCCATTGATTTCATGAACCGAGAAGATGTTTAATTGAAATCAAAATTCCTCTATATGAATGTATGTCATTTGTGAGAAAATGGGTAATGTGGCTAAATTATTGTTTATTTGCTGTGAATGTGTGTGACCACAAATTAATTTCTCAAATTGAGATAATAAAGTTTACTTGACTTGACTTGACTTGACTTGACTTGAGTCCATCTTTGACTGTATCCTGTAGAGTCCACCATTCACTGTACTCTGTAGAGTCAGCATTCACTGTACTCTGTAGAGTCCACCTTTCACTGTGTCATGTAGAGTCCACCTTCCACTGTATCCTGTAGAGTCGACCCTTTACTGTACCCTGTAGAGTCCACCCTTTACTGTACCCTGCAGAGTCCATCCTTTACTGCATCCTGTAGAGTCCACCCTTTACTGTACCCTGTACAGTTTCACCTTTCACTGTGCCTGTAAAGTCCACCTTTAACTGTACTCTGTAGAGTCCACCTTTGACTGTACCCTGTAGCGTCCCACCTTCCACTCTACGAATATACACTAATCAATTGAGGGTATGTTGAACACACACACACACACACACACACACACACACACACACACACACACACACACACACACACACACACACACACGTACGTGTGTTATGTGTGTGTGTGTTGTGTGTGTGTGTGTGTGTGTGTGTGTGTGTGTGTGTGTGTGTGTGCTCATGTGCGTGTGTGTGTGTGTGTGTGTGTGTGTGTGTGTGTGTGTGTGTGTGTGTGTGTGTGTGTGTGTGTGTACTCACATGCCCTCTCTTCATCCTCACCCTCAATAATAAAAATAAATGCATATTAATTAAGCAGAAAAAATGTGTTTTGTGAATTTAGTAACAATACATACAGTTGGCCAACACTGGAATCCCATCTTGTTCCCAGACTCGTTTAGGAAACGATCCAACTCATCACTGCAAATTGTAATGGCTGACCTTATTTCATTATCATTAAACTTGTGTTTGATGTTATGATTAAGCTTAGATCAGAACAGAATCAACCTAATCTTTTGTACAAAGTACTTATCAGAAACAATAATCGCTGGAGGGTATGTTGAAGGGAGGTAAAGGGGGAGGGCAGCACAACGGTAGAGAATATGAGGTACGGGTGGGGGTTGGGGACATCTAGAGAAATATATGGAAGAGATATAGAGAGCAACCGATAGAGTGTGTTGGGGAGGGAGGGATAAAAAGAGGGAGAGAAAGACCGACAGATGGACAGACTAAGGGAAGAAACCTAGGGGTAAGAAATATATATATATATATATATATATATATATATATATATATATATATATATATATATATATATACATTGGTCTGCTACATCACGTTCTAACCTCCTGAACCGTGCTTTCCCCATTCTGTGTGAAGACAAATGGCAATTCCCTGCAGAATATTGGGTAAACAGTGAGGGAGGAGAAAAGTGAACGGGGCCACACACACACACACACACACACACACACACACACACACACACACACACACACACACACGCACACACACACACACACACGCGCGCGCGCGCGCGCGCGCGCGTTTTCTGACATAACGTCTTTTAATTGAGAAGCCCAGTTTTCTCTACCTCTTCCCATGTGTATTAACAAGATATCATACGCCTGTCTAGAGAATCTACTTTGTGGAAGTTTCAACAATTTAAACCAAAATTTAACACATTGATGTGTTTTTGCATTAAAAAGGTATCGCCCAGTCTCGCCATATAAAATTTGTGTTTGAAGTATGCATTGGAACATACAGAAAACTCTCTCCATCTGACTATTATTTATCTATAATCCCCAGATCTCAGCGGCATATGAAAGGAGAGGTACAATTTGCGTGTCAAACATTTTCCAAAACACAGACACATCAATACAATTTAGTTTTCTTAGCGTCTTAAGTATTTCCATTGCACCTTTTTTTTTCCACTTTTGACAAGTTTCCTCCCAAGTTACATTAAGGCTGAGTCGTGTTGTAAACAGCATTCCAAGGTATTTATAAGAGTTTTTCCAAGGTATTTATAAGAGTTGACAACTTTTACTTCGACATTTCCGTAGTACTATTTCTCCCAAGCAGACAAGTGACCCCCCCCCCCCCCCCCCCCCCCCCCCCCATGCGAAAGAAATATTCTATTTGCTTTATCTAAATTTTGTGTTAACCCCAAACTATCTAAATTTTGTGTTAACCCCAAACTATCTGGCTCTTCTTTCAATACACTAAACTGTCAAGTCAAGTCAAGTCAAGTCAAGTAAACTTTATTATCTCAATTTGAGAAATTAATTGTGGTCACACACATTCACAGCAAATAAACAATAATTTAGCCACATACCCATTTTCTCACATATGACATACATTCATATAGAGGAATTTGGATTTCAATTAAACATCTTCTCGGTTCATGAAATCAATGGACAGGGGGATAAAACTTTGTTTAAATCTGACACTTCTGCATTTAACCGATCGATATCTTCGTCCTGACTGAAGAAGGTCATACTGATTTGCAAGAACGTGGGTCTGGTCACACGTAATCTTCTTCACTTTACAAACAACACACGGCACCTGTATAGCTCACTTAGACTTTTTTGTCTCTCACCAACGATTTTTCCTCCCACGTTCACCACTTTCTCAAGCACATTTCTGCTCTTCACAGTCAACCCACCATACCAACATATAAATGAGAAAGTAGAACAGATTCCAAGAAGCATGAATAAAATGTCCAAAGAATGTCAGTATTCACATGAAATGATCGCAGCTTGCGAAGACAATATAATCTGGTTTGACATTTTTTTTGGGACATACTCAACATGGGATTTAAAATCAGCTTATTATCTATAAAAGTTCCTAAATATTTGTATGATTCAACACGTTCTACTTCAGCACCTTTGATAAAAAGGGGTGGTACAGCTTTTGGATTCTTTCTAAAATCAATCAACATTTCTTTCGTTTTTGTTACATTCAGATCAAGATAGTTATGATCGCACCAGTCAACAAATCTTTGAACCTCCTTGAAGTAAACAGAATCAGAGTTGGAAAGATCCACAAGTGCTGAGTCATCTGAATATTTAATGTACAAAGTTGAATCACTTCCTGAACAATCATTGTGTGTACAGAAGTAAAAAGCACTGGTGATAAAACAGTACCCTGGGGTGCGCCAGTTGAAATGACTCTGGAAGACGAAACAACACTTTGATATCGAACAGACTGTGTCCTCTGTGTAAGAAAATCAATTATCCAAAGAATGAGCTTGTTACCCATTTATGTTAATGAGTTTCTTTGCCATCAGATGTGGTTGTATGGTGTTGAATGCTGATGAGAAATCAATAAAGAGAATGCGTACAAAGGAGGCAGGTTTTTCGAGGTGTGAAAAAGCATGATGGAGAAGTGTGAGTGTGTCATCATCTGTTGATCTGTTCTGGTATGCCAACTGAAACGGGTCTTGGTACTGTGTAGTATCTTCTTTTAAAACATAACCGAGGACAATTCTTTCAAGACATTTCATTGCAACAGATGTGAGGGCAACTGGTCGGTAATCATTTAAACAGCTTGGGTTGCGTTTTTTGGGAACAGGACATACAGTGGCATTTTTCCATAAAACAGGAATTATACATTCTCTAAGTGACCAGGTAAACAAACGACTGTAAACATAGGAGAGCTGAGAAGCACACACCTTCAACAATTTTCCACAGATATTATCAGGGCCCATTGCCTTTCTCACATTTAAACGTTTGAAAAACAACTGAACATATTTTCCTCAATCACAACAGAATCACTTCCATCAACATCGTTTTTAACATTGCTTTGGAGTTCTTCCTTCACTTCCTTTAATTCTTTACTGAAATCTTTATCATCAAATCTACAGTAAAAATCGTTCAGCTTTTCTGCAAATTGCTTCTGTTCTTTTGCTGTTTTTTTGTTACTAATATTTTGGTTTGAACATTTTCCTGAACCTGATAAAACCTTTATTCCTTTCCATGCATCTCGCATATTTCCATTCTGGAACATGTTTTCAACTTTTCTCTTGTAAGCTCTCTTTGATTCTTCAATCTCCGTTTGCAGTTTCTTTTGTACAACCTTACGATCGCTTTTATTGCCTGATTGAAAAGCTCTTTTTTTCTCATTTAGAGTTATTTTCAGAGATTTTGTAACCCAAGGTTTGTTGTTGGGAAATATTTTGATAGTTTTAGTAGGTACAATCATGTGTTCGCAGAAAGAAATGTAGCTGGAAATAACATCGGTGGCTTCGTTAATGTCAAAACTAGAATTCAAAAACAAATTCCAATCTGTACATTCAAAACAAGCCTGTACTTCATCAACACTTTCGTGTGTCCAACACTGCACTTGCTTTTTAGTGATAGGTTGTGTTTTCACTTTTGGTCTGTAAGCTGGCAAGAGACGAATGGCATTGTGATCAGACTGACCAACAAGGGGGAGCTGAACACACTTGTATGCAGACTGGTTCTGTAGTCCCCGAAACTGTTCCATACAGGAGAATTATGTCGTCAGCAAATAATAACAAAAACAGTTTTGCAGCATTCGGAATACGTTGGACACCGTGTCTTCCCTCTTCTTGATAACTGGGATTGCTAATTCATTAATGAAAAAGAAGAACATATTTGGACTTAACAAACATCCTTGTTTCACTCCACAGTAACACGAGAAAAATCTGTATATTCGTGTTTGTCACGCACACATAGAAGCACTGAATCACACACACCTTTGAGGGCTCTATAAGCTTACCATTAATTCCATTTCTTCGTAGAATATCCACAGTAAATTACGGTTAACGGAATCGAACGCTTTTTTTAAGTCGACAAAAGCCACAAAAGCCTGTTCCTCTACATTTGTTTTCTTCTTTTCCTGCCCAGTTTGTTAATCTCTTGTTCAAAATATGTGTATATGTTACAGTAAGTTTGTCAAATCAGAAATTCATGAATTTCCTAAAACATTTCAGTAAATTGATAAAGTTACTGTTTCACTCAGGAAATTAAAAAAAATTCCTAAAATGTCTAGGAAATTTATAACTTTCCTGTTTTGAAGGCATTTAAAAAATGAATTTACTGAAACTTAATACAGTACTGTCAGTAAAGTTGTCAAACTTACTGCAATACGGATATGTGTTATCGTGAAAAGTGAACCCACTTCACTTACTGCAATACTGATTTGTGTTATCTTGAAAAGTGAACCTACTTCACCAGTGAGAGGACAACTCGGGTGTGAGGCTTTTTCATGGCAAAGAAATTCAGTCTGCTCTGAGGTGTTTGGGTCAAACACAATGGCAAGTGACTGTGAAAAAAAAGTTACGGAGGAACTGTTCAAACAGTATCAAGTAATCTGTTCCCGAAATCAGAGTACGGGAAGATTCTACATGATGTTAGATGTGCTGCTGGCAAGGATGCATAAAGAAGCCAAAGGGAATATTATCTTCTCAGAAAGTAAGCATCTGATCCTTTTTTTCACTGTAAATCACCACAGATCTCTCTCTCTCTCTCTCTCTCTCTCTCTCTCTCTCTCTCTCTCTCTCTCTCTCTCTCTCTCTGTTCTCTCTGTCTGTCTGTCTGTCTATCTATCTATCTATCTATCTATCTATCTATCTATCTATCTATCTATCTATCTATCGTCTGTCTATCTATCTAGAGCCTTTGTCATTGTAAATTTGACAGGCGATCTGACACTGCTGTTTTCTTTTTTTTATAACGGCACTTTGGCACTTGGATTTGCCTCAATCTGCCTTCACGTCAACTGAACCTGCTTCCTCATCAATTGAAGCAGCCATCATCACAACTGACTCTGCTACTACAACATCAGCTGAACCTGCTACTTTATCAGCTGACATGGCCATCATCACAACTGACTCTGCTACTACAACATCAGCTGAACCTGCGACTTTATCAGCTGACATGGCCATCATCACAACTGACCAGCCATCACCACAGCTATCTCTGCTATGACAGCAGCGGAGCCTGCTACCCCTGACATACCATTACAGTTAACTGACTGCTGTGAAGAAACTGATCGAACAGGCTCGAAAAAAAGGTTTTCACTGGTCAACTGTGTCAAGCAGAACGAATGGTAAAAAAAGAAGCAGGGTGGATTTCAAATGTGGCGAAGTAGGCGACAAT
>JADBJO010013530.1:0-12500 GCA_016801955.1 Conus betulinus | reverse complement strand
GAGGGATCTTCTGTGTCACACCGTCTCCTCCAGCATTCCAGATTGGGCCTCGTCTCTGCTATGGACGTGGACTTGGGATTGATGATTGTAGACGGATGAATGACGACACGAAAGGAAAGTAAGCAAACAGGAAACCTGCAAAGGACGAATTGTCTAAGTCCCCAATCTACATAACAATCCCCTATACACCAAGCACACTCCAACCACACTTTTACAATTACACTATCTTGCGCTACGATCCCCATTTCTCATTATGTGAAAAATTTACTTTATACCAATATTCCTTTCTAACATTTCCTTCTTTAATACCTAGGCTTCATGAATCAAAATAATTCATCACAAGATAATTTTCGACGTCTCTGCATCTTAATATTGTATAATAATATTGTCAACATGAGATTCATCTCGACATTACTGCATTTTTACATTTGCAATTACAACATTCCTTTTCCTTTTCTTTTAAGAACGCACGTCATTTTCATTTTCATGTAATCTCACATAATAATAATAATAATAATAATAATAATAATAATAGTAAGTTCAACATTGCTTTATATCAGTTCAGCATTCAGACATCTTTCGCCCAACAATTCCACATATCAGCATGTACATAAATCAGCGTTACGGCGACGATGTGTGAGATAAAAGAATTGCATGGTCTAAATTTGTACATATCAGCTTAAGTCAAATATCTCGTTTCAGAATGTTGTAATGATAATGATCGCGGACAAAGCAAATACGATTAAATTTCAAGCAGTTTATTGATTCAAGCAGATTTGAAAGGGAAAAAAAAAATGCATGTGCAGCTTTCCCCATATCAAACTACATCAGCGCTGATTAGTTGACCGGGCCGGTTCGACCTCTTCAGATGAAGTACACACACCCTCGCTATGTGTTCCGACTCCTCAACTCTTCAATGCAGCACTTCTACTCAGTACTGGCCTAGTACTGACACTTGCTAAAATCTTAAGACAGCTGAAATCCTTGGTCACCCTGCTTGACCATTACAACGTGACTCCTGATGGCAAGTCCCAGGCAGTGAGTGAAACCGTTAGAAAAAATGTGCTCCACTGTGCTTGTGCGCGGCTATGAACTATAATTGTTGGTGTTCATGGCAGCAAGCTTTTATTATATATATATAAAAAAAAATTTCTTATGAGACTTAAAATTTGAAGAATTCCATCGTCAAAGGTTTCAAATTCGAAAAAATGACTATCGGAATGCAGATATTAAAATCTTTTTACTTTTTGAAAATTTTGTTTTCAGTCGAGTGCATAAGTTGTAAAATGACGTCATTCGAATGAAGACGAGATTTTTATGAATGAAAAGGTTAGATATGTTGATATGCTACCAGAATGATCTTGTTCTTGATCCTAGGTCATCTCCTGAATATGCAAGCACGTACTCATCACACACACACACACACACACACACACACACACACACACACACACACACACACACACACACACACATGCACACGCACTTCTGCACGCACACACACACACACACACACACACACACACACACACACACACACACACACACACACACACACACGCACGCACGCACACACACACACACATGTGCATACGCACACAATTTGCCCATGCCCACACATCCATACACGCACATGTGTACATTCACTACATATACACACATAAAAAAAATGTTGTTAGGAAAGTACTTATTGTCTGACCAGAGCATTGGGATCATGCGTAGGTCAGACATCTGCTAATTCGTAGCCACGAGATCATCTTATTCAATTATCTCATCTTAGTTGTTAATCCATTTATCCATCAGCTTAAAATCATATCGTAGTGTGGTCTCAAACAAAGTGGATGTGATGCAGCGTATATGGACTAGTCCGCACGCACTGACGCCTCTGTGATGAAACTGAAACTGAAACCCATCATAGTTTTTATCTTCCCACACACTCCATTTATTGACATCCGATCACAGTGTGTTAAAGATGACCATTCATTACTACAAGACTGAACTGATTAAAGTGCATACAGACACGCAGATTACTCAATGGCATATTAGTGTTGCATATCCCACAGAACCCCACATCTGATGAGCATCATATCTGTCCATAAACCATGCCCTAGTCACCGTATAGTGTAGTAAATGCTTATATAGGCTGTGAAGGATCTGTTATGTGACAGCAATATTAGAATGCGTTTCCAGCCATTTTAGAAGTTTAGCTTCGTTGGATCGTCTCCGTGTTTCTGCCAGTGTATTGAAGGTGTACATGAAGGGATTGATGGCAGAGTTCAATGGCAAAATAAAAAATAGCCAGTGCCACGTTCACCTCTCCAGGGATGGGAGTACCCACTGACACCAGCATCCCACACAGTCCAATGGGAAACCAGCACATGAAATCTGAGACTGCAACAGAGATCAGTCTCTGGGCTATGGCCATGTCTCGTGACACTTTCGTGGTATTCATTTTTAAGGCATTTCTCTGTATTGACCAGTAGATGGAGGCTTGGCCGACAGAAACGAATAAAAACAGAATAAAGTTAAAAGACAATCAGCACACTAAAGGAATAAGATTTCCCTTTGAAGTGTTTCCTTGTAACAGGCAACGGAATACAGATGCCTGTCTGGCTGTAAAACTCCCAGTGTGACGTCATGGGGAGTAAAGGCAGCAAGGCTAGTGACCAGCCCACTCCCCAGATCAGGAGACAGGCCACAGCTGCTGACGTTCTGTCAAATCGGAAAGTGCTGAATGGAAAGCGAAGGACAAGAAAAACGATCCAGTGTGATCAGCCAGATGATCTGAGCTGACACCTCACAGGACAACAGAGACAGAAAAAACCTGCCACCTTACAGGCCACACTGCTTTTCCATATGTCGTCATAATACAGATATCTGCCACGGAAACTGTTCATCAGCTACTCCTATGATTGAAATATAAACACCCATTAGAAAGTCAGCCAACGTGAGGTTGACGACAAACACACTGAATCCACTTGAAGACGTCATGCTCCTTACAAAGAAACGTGCACCGAAACAGAAGACATTACCAGTCAGCGAAAGACAGGTGATCAGCCACAGAAACACACGGTAGGCCCATGACTGTAATAAATCATCACATGAAGATATTTCGTCTCTTGGGGAATGGCACGCTGAGGAATGAAAGTTACTTGGGAGCAGTTGTCTGCAGCATATTTTATAGTTCTGCGTGGATACAAACTGCAACTGGGAAAGACCTTTCAAACATATCAGGTGGATAAGTTGTCACTGGGCTGCCATCCATGTACAAATCAGTTAACTGTTGCAAGAACACGAATCCGCTAGGACCGATGGTATGAAGAGTGGTGAGAGTTAAGTTCAGCTTCTGTATGAAAGGAAAAGAAGAGAAGACCCGTGTATCCAGCACTGTCAGTGAAGTATATGACAGGTCCACCACTGTGAGAACACTTTGCTCGACAATCGATGAAGAGTCAGAGAAAAGAGACATGAGGGGATTATTGGATAATGACAATTTGCGTAGTTTGTTTAACCCAACAAAGAAAGACATGTTCACGTGTTTCAGCTTGTTCTCACTGAGATCAAGGTGTAGCAGGTTTGACACAACTTGACACTAGACAACAGAGTCAAAGAACACTGGGCCAAAACAAGATGACTGAGATAGAAAGTGTGCCTCATGTCAAACAAAGTCATCCCAGAACCGGTTGCATCCCAAATAGCGAATGTGCGGAAAAAAGCGCTACCAGAAAAGGCTGAGGACAAGAGAACGTGTGGCCTTGACACAGACAGCCCACTGGACAACTTGTGTCACACACTATTTCATCATCACGCATTGGACAGTGAGGCCAGCCATCACACAGCTGGTCAGTGTGCAGACAGATTGTGGATGCCCTGCACCTGAAGAATCCGGGGCACGTCATGTCTCCACAGCCGTCTTCGTCCTTTTGGTCAATACAATCATACATTCCATTGCATCGTGTGTAGACAGGAAGGCAGTCATTAAAGTCACCAGGACAACGATAATGGCTGTCAGGACATGACTCATTGGAATACATTGGGTTTGATTTTAATCGCCTGGTACCATCAAAGTTCATCAGTGTAGGGGAAGGTAACAATGAGAAATTTACAGAGATGGGTATGTATGAGCTGCAGCCGTTTTCCTCTGAACCATCCCAGCATTGGGGTATTTGGTCGCACACCTTGTCATAAGGAAGACATTGACCATTACTGCAGGTCAAGGTGTTAACACAAGTGGAATGTTGACAGACTGATTCATCACTGTTATCCTGACAATCATTGACAAGGTTACATACCAGAGTGTATGATATCATCGTCACATCATTACCGCATGCAAACGTGGGAATTAAAATGGAACGGTATTCTGATGAATGTAATCTGCTGACGTATGATGAATCATCAGAAAAGTAACAAGATGTCTGCCTTTGTCCACAAGCTATTAATGATTTAAAACCACACATGAGGAATGTGTATGTCTCCTGGCCATCTAGGCAAATTGTCATGGACACTTTATACCAAGACAATAAACCCTGAGTTATATTGAGTGAAACTGTTTTAATACGATATTCGTGCTCTTCAGTATTGTTTGCTTTTAACTCACAAACTACCCTTTTTTGACAATAGCGACTCGTAGTACGTAAACATACAGGGCACATGCGTATGCGAAGGTAAATAAACAAAATAACATTCTATTAGCCCATCAAAATGTTGTAATCGTGCGGAATGAAATGTGTGATGAAGCACTAGCCTGTCCTGAGTAGCTACGTGTCGATACATAGCAGGCAGTGACAAATCACCTGAGATCACCCCGACATAGTGTTCATCAAATCTCTTGTGATGCACCGCAGTCATGTTTACAACCACGCGAACCCAATCATAAACACACTTAGGCAGACTAGCTATGCTCTTTAAACTCTGACAGTATTCATTAACTATGTCTATTCTGTCACTGTCAGAGACAGGTACATCACTGATGAATTTGTAACAACGTCCACACAGAGCCACCATCCCCTGACACTCAGGACTGCTGAAGGGACAGTGTTCTGCTTCATCACGTCCATCTTCACACTCTGTCTTCAAATTACAATCCACGTGGTGACGAAAATAGGAATAATTATTCACGGAACAGTTCCATAAGCCACTGGACATTTTGTCAGGTACTTACTTCTGCGGAAGAATGAAAAGAAAAGTTTAAAGCAGAAAGCCCACACAATGCATGATTTCCTATGAACGTTTACACTGATGATTGTTGCATTGATGATATGGGCAAAATCAGATGTAGGGTGCGTACATCTATTCCACATCATATTTTTCACTTTTTCACTGTAACGGCTGATGGACTGATCACATTTCTTGACTTGTCGAAATAATATGACTCCTGTCAGATATGACGTCGGTTCTTTATAACTGACCATGGCTGCATGTCCAGTTGGCACATAAATGTATCCACACACCCTTTTAGGGCCTTCATGACTCAGGTTTGCTGTCATTGTCATATAGCCAGAGGATGAGGATGTCATAACAAAAAAAAAGGGGTTTCTGGTTCATTTTCACTTTTATATTGTGTAGCTGCTGATAGAATGGTGTAATCGTAACCAAATATAACTAGCCAAGTCTTCAATCAGCTTTGCCATCCATCAAGAAACAAATACGCATCAAACCTTACACAGTACCCAAAATGCAAGCCATCCACCAGCCCCAAAATTAAAGCCAACCAATCAACGTAACAATTATTTGTATAGGCAGTGATTCTTTCTAGCAGGTAACTAAACTACTAGCATACCATCCAGATACTGCAATCCCTTCATATAAATGTTCTCATGCTCTCGTAAAGCTTCTATTCCATACCCATCCACAGGAATATGGACACTCAAACATGCTTCCATAGTTAAACAGAATGGCTGCTTTATTCACATGCGTATTTATACATGCAAGCAGTTATCACAGATTTAACTACGTCTGTAGAGATGTTATCTGCTTCTCCTCAGTACAGCTGAGAAAGGAGAATGAATTCTACAATTCTTTTAGGTTCATGTCGTATCTTTCCAGCTATTATTGACACACATGCGAAAGCTTACTAGTACTTTGGGAACATACAGCAACATTTTACACACGCTTCGCTTTGCTGTTTTGAAAGGAACAGAGCGCCATCTCTACCGACTGTATCACGCTCTTGTACTCAGTGTGACAGACTATGGATTAGGGCTTACAACACTGTCCATTGGCAACAGTCTCAAATTAGAAAGAATTCAAAATGAAGCAATGAGATTGATCGTGAGATCCACAAAGGACATATCAGTTCAAACTATGCGATACCTGCTCGACCTTCCTTCAATGCAGACAAGACACAAGCTGGAACAGGTGAAGGCATATTTCAGAGCCCTTGAAAATCCTCAAAATCGACTCAATGTGGCGGTCAACGAAACAAAAGGCACTTGGCTAGGACGTGGAAAATCATGGGTGGGACAGGCAGAAGACAGTATACAGCTTGTGTGCCAAGAAGTCAAAGAAACCAAGAAATGGGAGAAATGTCAAGACCACTTGATGCACCTCTACCAAATTGCCATCGCTCCAGAACTTGGAAGACATTGTCGAGAATGGCCACAAGGCAAAACCAACGCAGAAATTCAGATGCTAGTTGAAGACCTTTGCACAAGAGATGATATTTTAATATACACCTATGGTTCTGTCACTAAAGGTAAGTCAGACTGGGGATACACAGTGAAGTAAAATGGCCGAACTATTCAGGAAGACAATGTTGCACACAGTTTAATAACTTCAAGTCTCACAATGGAGTAGAAGCAGTAACACAAGCACTCCACTGGCTTTCATCCACAAGCTAGTTTCAAACTCAACAAGCCATGATACTGACTGACTCCATGAACCTACATCAGAAAGTGAAAAGTGGAATGAGAAGCCCTGATTGGAATGGACTAATGCGCAGCCTTCCATTGGAGAGAAGCATATGGATGTACTGCCCAGGATATGCTGGAGGTAAAGGAAACGAGATAGCAGGCACACTGGCTGGCAAGGCAACATTAAGAACTGGATTACAGCTTGGCCGATCTGATGTGATGATAAGAAATCTAAAGAATCATTTAAGCAAACAAAGAGGATAGCTGCTACACCATAGACCATCTTTCAGATCTGAACACAAGAGAGGAAATGGCCGCACCTCCAGACTTAAGGGAAGAGCATGAAACATCACCAATCAAACAAACGTTGGAATAGTTTCGAGGCCAACATTGCGAAGACTCCTAGAGATTGGGGCAAATTTATACAGGGCCTGGCCTTCCCAATAACACACACAAAAGATGAAACAAATGTCAACTGGACACACACAAGATGGCGGACACAGTTAGACACTGAAATCAAGGGTCTGCCGATTATTCCTCAAAACTGCATTAATATGATCAGGCTGACTAGATCCAGAAGCATGGGCAGCCGTTCAGCTACAACACCCATGAATGAACAAGAAAAACGCGCCAAGAGAGTTGACAACTTGGAAAGCGCCATGAAGAAGAAGCTGATCCGATCAGCGCGCAAAGCTGCCCAGCGCGTACGTGAGGAGGACAAGGGAGATACCAGGGAAAATCGACACTGCTCCACATCAGACACAGTAAGTGTGATCGATGAAATAAAAAATATGATTACTGACCCATGTAATCGCGTGTCAAGCCTGGAAAATACGATACATGAACAGAAAAAGATGATCGAAAATGTGATTACATCTAGAGTTGTCATGACAACAACAGTTTCGGACAGTCAGACTCAAACAGATAATTCTACCTGTCTCACATACGCTGAGATCGCAAAATCGATCCAGCACCTGTATGTGACTGGCAGACCTTAAATGACACTCTGAACAGTGATCATATCCCCATTATTACCACTTTTAAATCTATAAGGCCTGAACCAAAAACATGTCGCAAGAAAAAAGTGCGAAAATATAACTATAAATTAGCTAACTGGGACAGCTTCACAACTTAATTAAATCATTTAACGTCGCCATGAATGAATTCAACTACCTAACTGTTGATGAATTGTATTGTAAATTAAAAAATGCAATTTTCTGCAAATCAGTCAATACCCAGAATGAAACTAATCAAGCCAAACTTAAGTAAATACACAGGGAATGTCTGTGGAACGAAAATTGCGAACAAGCTAAAAAGGAGAAAAAACATAAAACTAAGAACGTACGTACGAAGTAAAGGAGAAGAACGCTATTCAAAACTGCTCGGGAAAAAAAAAATGCCAAAAATCATTTTTTAACAAAGTGACGGCACAAGCTAAACGACCACACTGGTCAAACATTTGTAAAAATGCAGTAAATAGTTTTAAAAGATTATCAGAAGGTGTGGGCAAATCTAAGAATAATGAAAAAACGGAGTATCTCTACTAACATGTCCGATCAAGCTCCCTAACACTGATTTCCCCTCTAGTCAGAGAAAGTTGAAGCATTCGCCAACATATTTTCAACAAAAAAATAGCAGCACAGACAGTCTAACAGCCGAAAAAAGAAACAACACAGAGAGCAAGAGGAAAGAAAAGCCATTTACAACAACCCTGACCCTGTAATAGACCATTACCTGAATGTTCCCATACCATTACAAGAAGTGGGCGAATGTCTCAGTAATCTAGGAAATAAAAAGACATCAGTAGGCTAAGATGGCATTTCAAATGAAATGTTTCATCATATCCCTCCGAATGTAAAGCATTTCATATCCCTTTTTATTTAAAAATGTTGGAATGAGGGAAATCTGCTTTCTGTATGGAAACATTCTAAAATTATTCCCGTTCACAAAAACAGGAAAAACCTCGATCTGATGTAAAACAGCTACCGACCAGTCGTCCTAAAGTCTCAAATGTGCAAACTGATGGAAAAAAATGTTCTAATCAGGTTAAAACATATTTTTGTAACAAACACCAAGTAATCGCAATTAACCAAGCTTGTTTTCAAAAAGGAAGATCAGCAGTAGAAACACTTAGTTAAACTAACGACTCAAGTTAAACAACAATCTGCGAGACGGAAAAACATCCTCGCAACTTTCTTAGATACAAAAAAAAGCATATGAACAAGTATGGCACAAACAGCTCATGTATAAACTCAAAATTATTGGTATAAGTGAACTATGTATAACTAAATCAAAGTTTTGTTTTTTTTAAAATCAGAGTGATTCAAACAAGAATAGAGCATTCATATTCTACCACAACATGATTAGAGATGGGACTTCCACAGGGATCAGTACTATCTCTGATTCTATTCAATATTGTAACTGCAGATATAACAAAAGGATTAACAAAAGATGTAATATTAGCACAATTCGCCGATGACATGTTTTGTGGATGAAGGTCACTATGAAAAGAAAGACTCCATTAAGATCTGTCAATTACATTAAAACAAAATATCAACATGAACTAATCAAAATCAACGACTTTTTACATGAAAATGGACTTTCACTTTCAGCAGAAAAAAAAAAACGAATTTAACACCTTTTAACTCTGGATGTGACCCTGATAAAATTCCTCAATTTACTCTAAACGGGTTAGTACTACCATACGGTAGTTCTGTAAAATTTCTAGGCGTTTATCTAACTTCAAAGCTTTCATGGAAGCTACATATTGAATTCATTTTGAAAAGCGAGGAAACAGTTTTAATTTCTAAAAATCATAAGCAAACAAAAGTGGGGACAAGACAAAGATACCTTAACATTGCTATCTTCTGCGCTTGTGCAGTCTAGATTAATTTATGCCCAAGAAGTATTCTTTAGCGCCCCACAACACTTGCTTGTATAGACTGGAAAATCGTATAAACTGGCACGTGGAGTTCCTATACATACATGTAAACATGGGAACATACCATGATATCGGAGATTTGCCTGTCAGTGAGTTTCAAAAAGCGTCTGCATCTAAATTTGTTTTAAAGAACTCTTAACAAAACACGTTTTGTGCTAAAGAGGTATCCTTGAATTCAGAAACAGATTTTGCAAAAAAAGCTAGAGTCATAAAATCAACTTTAACCATTCAGACACATACTTCTATTGAAAGAATCAAATGTAAATCAAACTAAAATCGCCTCGAGCCCCTTCTATGCACTCATTTCCAAAATGGGAACAAATCAAAGCTAAATTTGATACAAATTACACTGTACTAAGTAAAAACGATTCTCCAAACCTTCTTAAAAAGCGATGTAAATTGTCATTTGGAAAATGAGTACAAAGATCACTTGAAAGTTTTTACGGATGGTTCAGTACTAGATGATCGTAACACTGGCGCAGTTTTTATAATACCAACCTTAACAGTGAGAAATTGTATCATCTTGGGAAAAACTTGTCGATTTTTACCACACAACAACTAGTAGCAATTCTAATGTCTCTAAAGTATAGTCTAAATTCTTCCACTAAAAATGGTCAACTTCTACTTTGTAGTGATTCTAGCTCAGCGCGTTCTGCTTTACAATTTCCAAATTCAAAGTTTCGTAATGAGATAATAACGGAAATAATTTAGTTAACGCATCTTCTATCTATCAATGAGGGGAGTCAATATTACTTTTTGTTGGGTGCCCTCTCACTGTGGCATTTTATCCTGCGAGAGAGTTGACCAAGCTGCTCAAAGAGCAGCTCGCAAACATTGAAGGCACAACTTCATGCAGTATAGATTTGGATTTGTCAGAATGTTATGCACTGATAAATAAAAGCATCAAACGACAGGCTTAAACATTTATTGAAAAAACACAGATTGTCTATATCATATAATGTGTATTAAACCAAGCCCTGATATTAACCCCTAAAACGCAATTTAGAAAAATCCAAACTCCAATTTCTAGAGACGTAGAAAGCTTAATTCATCGCACGCGATTAAATTCACTTCGAACTAAATACTGCAGAAATGTCTCGTGTATGTGTGGGGAACCTCTCAGTGTAAGTCATCTGTTACTGGACAGTGCATGAACAAAGATAGTAGTGCAAAGGGAAGGTGCTGAAAATTTTATCTGATGGGTCGACTTCACTGAACTTCCCTTACATGTTGAATAACTATGGTTTTCATGTGTTTAAATTTGTAAACATTTATTACAAAACCCAGATGGAATATTCCTTTGAATTATAACTTAACTTTTATCAGATAACTTTTTATAACACATTTTGAAGAAACACATGCTCATCTTAATCACATTCAATCCATTAGTATGATGCCGCTTACAAATAAGATACAACTCCTCAGCTATACGCTTAATTGAAGTGTCCAAAACTGGAAAAAATATGACCAGGTCAACAATGGAAAATGTGCTGAAATGAAGGCCTTATTCAAAGGACTGCTTCCAACTTCATCCGATACACCTCTAGTGCAGAGACACTATTGAAGAACAGAAAACTAGTTGCATTGGACATGGTGAAATTACTGTATTTCTGTGAAAAACTGTGGCACTCTGAAAATCATATCATAAACTTACCTATTCACACACACACACACACACACACACCACACACACACACACACACACACACACACACACGCATGCACACACACACACACACAAACACACACACACACACACACACACACACACACACGAGTGGGCAGATCATGCGGCTAAAATTTCATTCATGCCCATCACCCCCAGTGGAGCATAGGCCATCGACGACCCGCCATCGCACTCTGTTCTGGGCTGTTCTAATCATTCCAGTCCAGTTGGCCCCTATTGTTTCAGCTCTGCCTCAGTGTCTCGCCTCCAGCTGTTGCGAGGTCGGTCTCTCTTCTCTCTTCCCCCTGCGGGTTCCAGGTCAGGGCTTGGCATGTGGTGCTGGACGCTAGCTTCCTGATGGTGTGTGTCCGATCCAGCCCCACTTCCTTCGCAGTATCTGCTTGGCCAACTAGTTCCTGTCCCGCACGCTCCCACAGATCGTTTTCGGAAATTCTCCTGCCATCGGATTTTGTATATGTCCCTCAGACAGGTGTTGAAGAATGTCTGAATCTTTTGTGCATCGTCTGCGTTGTCCGCCATGTCTCCCATCCGGAACACCGTATGTCCTGTTTGACCTCATCAAACTCCAGAATCCTGTCCATTGACTGGAACATGGTCGTGAGGTTGGACAGGGGCGGTTCCTTCACTGGGCTGGGTAGAGGGCGCCTTCCTGAGGGTTGAAGGTTCTCCAGGCTCACTCTGCCCACCGCTTGGGTCCAGTGGCTGGAGAATCGGGTGCTGCCTGGAGCAGTCACGGCCTGCGAAGTGTTAGGGCCAGGGTTTACTTTCAATGTCCCCAAACGGAGAAGAAGGGTCCCAGAATCAATACGACATGAGCAAACCTGCCACAACACCGTCACTTCCGGTTCAGCACTGCAGTATGGCGACTCGCATTGAGAAACTGTCTTCCTAGCCTGTTTTGATCCGGAGGGAATTGGAACAAGACCAGACAAACGGGCACAACAGGCCCTAAAGTCCCAAGGCTCTGGCTGGCATGGAGCCTTCGTAAAACTCGCTGACCAAATCTGGGTACGTGTTCTAC
>JADBJO010013529.1:47500-51976 GCA_016801955.1 Conus betulinus | reverse complement strand
GCCCCCCCCCCGGGCCCCCTGTTTGATTTGAATGTTTACAACGTAAAAAAAAAAAATCTATTTTTCCTAATCCCGATCTCTCAACGCCCCCTACCCCACCTCCCCCCCACCCCCTTCCTCTCCTGTACGCCCTCTTCCTGCTAACCCCCTCACCCACCCCCTCCCCTGCCGCCCGCCCTTCTTGCTTCTGAAATCTTTGGTGAGTCATATTTCTTTTAAAAAGTGGATGGGGATTTCTTGGCCGGCACTTGTCTTTCTCCCCATATTCATTTACATTGTTGGTCTGCTCGTTTGGCTGCTTACAAAAAAAAATAAAATAAAATAAATAAAAAGAAGAAGAAACAAAGAAATCGAAACTGTCTATTTTAGTAAGGAGGTGGGGGAGGGGGGGGGGGAATTTTTGTTTGTTTTGTTTGAGTTGTCGGATCAGTTTCTCCACATTTGTTTTTATTCAATTTTACCCAACGTCAGGAAAGATTCAAATGCGCACCATTCCATTGACGGATAAAAGAGAAGTCTTCAAAACAACCTCATCACACACAAAAAGTCGGGTTTTTCTTTTTCTTTCTTTTGTTTCTTCTTTTTCTTAAAAGGAAGTACACTCCGTGATTTCCAGGTATTCAAGTCGACGGACCCTTCCAGCGTGAGAAACTGTGATAAATCGTACCTGGACAAATGCTCAGGTGTCGTTTTCAGCCGTTAAGAACACCAACCTGCTGCGTTATTGTCAGCAGTGGGGAGAGAAGACACTAGATCGTTGTCACAGCCTCGTCAGTGATGAATGAGTGTGGGGTCAGATGACATCAGGGTCACTTTGTGTCGTCTATTGAGCTTCGGGCATATTACAAAAAAAAAAAAGAAAAAAAAAAAAGAGACAGAACAGAAACAACAAAACAAAACAAAAGAAAACCCTGCTGGTTCCTGTATCTCCCAACATTTTTTTTTTTACGACACCAATAGCTTTGTGTCTGCACACTCACGCGCGCGCACGCGCGCGTGCACACACACACACACGCACGCACACACACACACACACACACAACACACACACACACACACGAACGTAGGCACGCACACACACACACACACACACAAGCACCCACGCGCGCGCGCGCACACACACACACACATACACACACACACACACACACACCACACACACACACGCACAACACGCACGCGCACGAACGCGCGCGCGCGCGCGCACACACATACACATGCGCGCGCATGCACATGCACGCAAACACCCACGCTTGCACGCGCGCGCGCGCACACACACACACACACACAAACACACACACACACACACACACACATACACAGATAGAGAGAGAGAGAGAGAGAGAGAGAGAGAGAGAGAGAGAGAGATGTCCGCTGACACACACACACACACACACACACACACACACACACACACACCACACACACACTGTATGTGCAGAAGCTAGGCAAACAATGCTTCTGTTCCCGTCCCCTACAAACTACAGTAGTCGTCTGTGCACCATCTGTCTCCTGTCTGTACACCGTCTGTCTCCTGTCTGTACACCGTCTGTCTCCTGTCTGTACACCGTCTGTTTCCTGTCTGTACACCGTCTGTCTCCTGTCTGTACACCGTCTGTCTCCTCTCTGTACACCGTCTGTCTCCTGTCTGTACACTGTCTGTCTCCTGTCTGTTCACAATCTGTCTCCTGTCTGTACACAATCTGTCTCCTGTCTGTACACAGTCTGTCTCCTGTCTGTACACAATCTGTCTCCTGTCTGTACACTGTCTGTCTCCTGTCTGTTCACAATCTATCTCCTGTCTGTACACAATCCGTCTCCTGTCTGTGTCTAGCACAAAATGATCATTTTTGTACATCCTGTTTTGTGTACAACACAAAATGACCATCATCGTGTATCCTCTCTTCTGCAAAATACACTGGTATCCTCTTTTCTTTCTTTTTTTTTTTTTTTTGCTGTCCCAATCTCTGCGCCACCTCAGAGGCAGTGCACCACACGCCGCTCATTCCGACACCCTGTCCACAGCCACAACCCGGTGAAATCACTATCTCTGAGTATCCTGTTTTCTGTAAAACGTAAAATCACTATCTAAGTGTATCCTGTTTTCTGTAACACGTGAAATCACTGTCTCTGAGTATCCTGTTTTCTGTAAAACGTAAAATCACTAGCGCTGTGTATCTTGTTTTCTGTTAAACTTGAAATCACCATCTCTGTGTATAGTGTTCGAAACACGAAACAACCGCCTCTGTGTAAAACACGAAATAACCATCTTCGTGTATCCTGTTTTCTGTAAAACACTATACAAAAAATAACACAATCTCTGTGTGTCGTTTCATCCGTAAAACATTAGATAACCCGTCTCTGTGTATCCTGTTCTCGGTAAAACACGAAATAACCATCTCTCTTGACCCTGTTATCCACAGAACTTGAACTTACCACCTAAAGAGAACACAACTTGGCCATTCATCCACCTAAAGAGAACACAACTGGCCATTCATCCCCCTAAAGAGAACACAACTTGGCCATTCATCCCCCTAAAGAGAACACAACCTGGCCATTCATCCCCCTAAAGAGAACACAACCTGGCCATTCATCCCCCTAAAGAGAACACAACCTGGCCATTCATCCCCTAAAGAGAACGCAGCCTGGCCATTTATCCACCTAAAGAGAACACAACCTGGCCATTCATCCCCCTAAAGAGAACACAACCTGGCCATTCATCCACCTAAAGAGAACACAACCTGCCATTCATTCACCTACAGAGAACACAACCTGGCCATTCATCCACCTACAGAGAACACAACCTGGCCATTCATCCCCTGTCCAGCACAAAACACGAAATATCCTCCCCTGTAGAACACAAACTCTCTCTTTGCTCCTCTACAAAATACGAAATAACCATTTCTATGTACCCTTTTCTCTATAGAACACAAAATTACAGCTCTGTATATCTTTAGAACAGAGAAACAACCTCCTTCATTACAACACAAACTAGCCACTGTCTATACAGTGTCATGGACAGAACACGGAATAACCCATTTTGTTCATCGTATTCTCTACAGAGAACGAAAACACTGTCGATGTTACCCTGTTCTCTATACAACAGGAACCAACAACCTCTACAGAACACTTGCTACCCGCTTCTCTATACCTTGTCTTTTACTGAACACAAAAACTCGCCATTCTGTTGAAATAACCGTTTTTGGTCATGCTGGTCTCGACAGAACACAAAACCACCATCACAAAGCCTTCCCACCAGCTAGCTGTCTCTCTTCCCTGCTCTCAGCAGAACAAAGAAACCACCATCGCAACAGCCACACACTAGCCACCTGTCTCTACCCTGCTCTCAGCAGAACAAAGAAACCACCATCGCAACAGCCACACACTAGCCACCTGTCTCTACCCTGCTCTCAGCAGAACAAACAAGATGCAAAAGCATATAAACGTACTCCCACTTTATCTGGAATACGCGGAAATATTCCATAAAGAGAAAAAAAAAAACGTTTTGGGCCGTTATAGCCATTAGTAACGGCTATTCTGGTATACATCGGTCATCATCTGTGACCCATAAGAACATACCTACAAATTTCAGAAAGATCGGCCCAAACACTTTCTGAGATATTCCATAAAGAAGAAAAAATGTTATGGGCAGTATAGCCGCTAGTAACGGATATAACGGTAAAATAAACATCGGGCATCATCCGGACCCATAATGAACAAAACTATAAATTTTCAGAAAGATCGGCTAAGTACTTTCTGAATTATTCCATTAAGAAAAATAAAACGTTAGGGGCCGTTATAGCCGTTAGTAACGGATATAACGGTAAAATGAAACATCGGGCATCATCCGTGACCCATAATGAACATACCTACAACATTTTCAGAAAGATCGGCCCAGTAGTTTTGTCTGAGCGAGTGGAACACATTTTGACCACGGACGGACGGACGGACACACACACACACACACACCACACACACACACACACACACACACACAGAGAGAGAGAGAGAAGAGAGAGATGAGGGAGAGAGAGAGAGAGAGAGAGAGAGAGAGAGCATGTCTTCGTTCCATTGTAAAAGTACTCCCTGTTCTATAAGAACTGGGAGTACGAAAACGACCTCCCTGTGTGCCGTACGTTCTATGTCTGTGTACCGATCAGTCACGCAATGGTCAGGCAGGCGTGGCATCTTCTGGACCGGATCGACTACTGCCCTGAGGTCAGCGTGCTGTGGGTTCTCAAGGGGAAGGCTGGATCCACGCGGTCCAGTTTCACTCACAGAGTGATATACGTCTCTGAGCGAGTGTGGGGCACGTGTTCAGCTTCAACACCGCACGTGTTTGTATTCCTCGGGCCTGTAGTGAATTCACATGAAAAAACTGTCCGTGTCGGCAGGTTCGTGGACTAGATTGTACTTACCCTCTCTCTCTCTCTCTCTCTCTCTCTCTCTCTCTCTCTCTCTCTCTCTCTCTCTCTC
>JADBJO010013529.1:30000-37500 GCA_016801955.1 Conus betulinus | reverse complement strand
TTGTCACACGATGCACTGTCTGTCACACGATGTACTGTTTGTCATACGACGTACTGTTTGTCACACGATGTACTGTTTATCATACGACGCACTGTTTGTCACACGACGATGTACTGTTTGTCATACGACGTACTGTTTGTCACACGATGCACTGTCTGTCACACGATGTACTGTTTGTCATACGACGTACTGTTTGTCACACGATGTACTGTTTGTCACACGATGCACTGTCTGTCACACGATGTACTGTTTGTCATACGACGTACTGTTTGTCACACGATGTACTGTTTGTCATACGACGCACTGTTTGTCACACGATGTACTGTCTGTCATACGATGTACTGTTTGTCACACGATGCACTGTCTGTCATACGATGTACTGTTTGTCACACGATGCACTGTCTGTCATACGATGTACTGTCTGTCACACGATGTACTGTTTGTCATACGATGCACTGTCTGTCATACGATGCACTGGTGAGTTGCCATTCATAGACAGAGAACGCCGATCGACGGAGAAGTGTAGAGGGAGGAAGGACTGGACAAGAAAGGGAGCAAGGGAAGGTTGAGGGAGGAAGGACTGGACAAGAAAGGGAGCAAGGGAAGTTGAGGGAAGGAAGGACTGGACAAGAAAGGGAGCAAGGGAAGGTTGAGGGAAGGAAGGACTGGACAAGAAAGGGAGCAAGGGAAGGTTGAGGGAAGGAAGGACTGGACAAGAAAGGGAGCAAGGGAAGGTTGAGGGAAGGAAGGACTGGACAAGAAAGGGAGCAAGGGAAGGTTGAGGGAAGAAAGGACTGGACAAGAAAGGGAGCAAGGGAAGGTTGAGGGAAGGAAGGAGGGGGAAAGGGAGACGTGGGAGGCGGAAAACGGGAGAAGGAGGAGAAGTAGCCACAACATTTGAAGATACACATGATTTTCTTCCGATGCTCTATATCAAAAACCACCACAAGACCTGATGGTCATAGAAACCTGCGTTAGACTCCTTTCTTCCCAATTTAGGCACGATGTCACACACACACACACACACACACACACACACACACACACACACGTCGGATGTCAGCCACAGGGTGTTGTCTAAATTCCGAGGTCAAGACAGTGATGGAAATATAGACAAAGCCGTGAACTGCCAAGCAAGGAAGAAAAAAAAAAAAATGAAAGAAAAAAAAAAGAACAGCTGCTTTCAACCCTGGAGAAGCAGACACAGTCGCCGGCCATCAAACTGTGGTTTGACCATCAACTTTTGAACCAGTGTGTGTGTGTGTCTGTGGGGTTTACCCCTCTCCGCCCTTTCACATGGCTGACAGAGCTGACACGTGAGACCAACCAGGGGAGGAAACTGGACACCATGAACACGACATTCCTCAGGACACCACCAGGGCCACGTGTGAAGAGGGCTTTAGACCACCAGGGCCACGTGTGGAGAGGGCTTTAGGCCACCAGGGCCACGTGTGAATAGGGCTTTAGGCCACCAGGGCCACGTGTGAAGAGGGCTTTAGACCACCAGGGCCACGTGTGGAGAGGGCTTTAGACCACCAGGGCCACGTGTGAAGAGGGCTTTAGACACCACCAGGACCACGTGTGGAGAGGGCTTTAGACCACCAGGGCCACGTGTGGAGAGGGCTTTAGACCACCAGGGCCACGTGTGAAGAGGGCTTTAGACCACCAGGGCCACGTGTGAAGAGGGCTTTAGACCACAAGGGCCACGTGTCAAGAGAGAGCTTTAGACCACCAGGGCCACGTGTGAAGAGGGCTTTAGGCCTGGAGCGCCGGACGGGCAGCCAGCATTTCCGGGTCAGTGATCTCATCAGCACGCGCAGTGTCTGGCCTCCCAGCCAATGAAATACGCCGGCTCTTGATTTTTTACCAATCGCATCGAAACTTTTCAAAATTCGGAAGATCACATAGGCCGATATATATGTTAATATCTATGGATAAAAATGATAGAGGTGAAAAAAGAACAACAACAAACAACAACAAAAAACCCCCAGACCAAATGTCAACAAGCCAAAGTCTAATTCTGAAGAAAAAAAACAAACAAAAAAAAAAACAAAAACAAACAAACAAACAAAACCACGCAGACCAAATGCCATCAATTTAAAGTCTAATTCAGTTTAATTCCGTTTCACCTCCCCCTTCACCTTCAATACAAAGCAAGATGGATGTTGTCTTGAAGGGATACAGGCCTAAGAAACAATCTGTAAAACAAAAACATTCCGTTCGTTCGGTCATTAGTTTTTCCCACCGTGTGTCGAACTAGCCGTGTCGAACTTGATTAGCAGAAAGAGGCGTTGGAATTCGGACTCTCGGAATCTAATGGAATGATTCACCACCCTCTCTTGTCCCTCCCCTCTCGCCCCGCTCCTCTCAATTGATGAAAATCAGGGCTTGTGGGGGTGCTGTTGGATTCTTTTTTTGAACCCTTGGTGGTGAGAACACCACAGTATTATGGACTGTGGTTTGTCTCTATTTGACGCCAAGAGCACAGACACAACCAGCCGTGTCTCCCTGATGAGTCCGATCCAGCGGACGAAAGGCCTAGGAGCAGGCAATACAAATAGATCTGCCTTCAAGAGGGATTACGATGGTTCCCTCATATAGCTAGTGAAGGGTTTTCATATTTATAATCTATTTTCTTAATTTCATGTTTCCATTTACTTCATCTTCACCAACCCACCCCCCCTCGCCGTAAGTTCAAATCTTTGCCAAGTCATTACTGTAGTGACGGAGGGGTATTGGCCTGCGCTTGTTTTTTTTCCCCCACTATTAGATTGTTCGTCTTTGTATTTGTCTGACTTTATTCAAGTTTAAAAGGCTGCGCCAGTCTTGAATAAAAGTTACTCTGTGTTAGGTTTGCTTATGGCAGCAAGAGCTACCCTACTCGTTTATTGTTTATTGGAATGAGTAGGACATTTGGCGACTCCGTTAGTGCGAGTACACATGCCTTTAAAAAGAGATGGGTGGTGAGTATTCCTCTTGAGCGAAACCAATACTTGAAATCTATAGAGGATATCATACTCATATATCAACGGGTATTGTCCATCACGAAGACAATGATAATATGGAAATCGGGCTCTTATGAATGCTTTATTGAGACAAACATTTGTTCACTTCAAAAAATCATTAGTAATAGCGAAAACGGGTATTATCACTGTTTAATCGACGAAAACAGTTACTATCCATTAAGAAAACAGTGGCAGTAGGGAAAAACGGCTGTTATCACTTCTTTAGTGATGAAAAGAGTTATTATCACTCATGAAAACAGTGGTTACAGAGAAGTCGGTTATCATCACTTCTTTATTAAGGAAAAAAGTTATATTTATCACTAATTTTATTGAGTAAAAGAGTTCTATCTGGCAAGTAAACAGAGAAAACGGGGAAATCTTTAAAACAAACAAACAAACAAACACAAAACAGTGATAGTTGAGAAGTCTTTTCGTTTTTAAATTTGAATAGAGGTCAAGGGGTTACTAACCCTGAATGAAACAGTCACGCTAGGGAAATCCGCCATTGTAATGCTTTTATCGAGTAAAAAAAGTTATCTTACTTCCAGAAAACAGTGTGTGTGTGTGTGTGTGTGTGTGTGTGAGTGGTGTGTGTGTGTGTGTGTGTGTGTGTGTGTGTGTGTTCTACTTATATTTTCTAGATATTGAATTATTAAAACTTGTAAAGCTCACTGTAGCCTACGTTGTTAGGATGGGCGCTATAGAAATTGTCATTATAATAATTATTATTATTACAATAAGGACATCAGTCGCTATCTGTGCTTTCCCCTCAAGAAAAGTGACAACAGCAAAACAACGTCAGCCGTGGTGGCCTTCGCGGTTGGCCGTGCTGTAAAACAGCATGACGTGAGGGAACAGTCAGTATGCTTCCAGACAACCGGGGTGATAACGGATTGCACGGGGGAACCAGCTGTCATCGTTTTCCCGGAGGAAAATAACTGTGACTGTGCGCTCAGGAAGCCTGTCTGCTTGTAGAGTAACCTCCCTTTCTTTGGCAGTGCCACCTTCCGTGCCTCCTCTCTGTGGCATTCACTCCCACCGCACTCATTCCTCACTCACCAACACTCACCCCCCCCCCCCTCCACTCACCAGCACTCATTCCTCACTCACCAGCATTCATTCCTCACTAACCAGCACTCATTCCCCAATCCCACAAGCACTCATTCCCTAATCCCACAAGCACTCATTCCCCAATCACACAAGCACTCATTCCTCACTAACCAGCACTCATTCCCCAATCCCACAAGCACTCACTCCTCACTCACCAGCACTCGTTCCTCACTCACCAGCACTAATTCCTCACTCACCAGCACTCATTCCCCACTCACCAGCGCTCACCCCCCCACTCACCCAGCACTCATCCCCACTCACCAGCACTCATTCCTCACTCACCAGCACTCATCCCCCACTCACCCCACTCATTCCCCACTCACCCACACTCATTCCCCAATCCCAAGAGCACTCATTCCTCACTCACCAGCACTCATCACCCACTCACCAGCACTCATCCCCGCTCACCAGCACTCGTCCCCCACTCACCCACAGTCATTCCCCACTCACCCCACACTCATTCCCCAATCCCAAGAGCACTCATTCCTCACTCACCAGCACTCATTCCCCACTCATCAGCACCCCATCCCCCCCACTCACCAGCACTCATTCCTCACTTAACCAACACTCATTCCTCCACTCATTAGCACTCATTCCCCACTAACTCATTCCCCACTCACCAGCACTCATCCCCCACTCACAGCACTCATTTCGCACTAACCAGCACTCATTCCCCACTTAACCAGCACTCATCCCCCCACTCACCAGCACTCATCCCCACTCACCAGCGCTCATCCCCCCCGCTCACAGCACTCATTCCTCACTCACCAGCACTCATCCCCCAATCAACACACTCATCCTCACTCACCAGCACTCATTCCTCACTCACAGCACTCATCCCCCACTCACCAGCACTCATTCCTCACTCACCAGCACTCATCCCCCACTCACCAGCACTCATTCTTCACTAACCAGCACTCACTCCTCATTCACCAGCACTCATTCCTAATTCACCAGCACTCATTCCCCACTCCCCAGCACACAGCCACATTCTGTTCGTCTTGTCACAGCGCCAGTACCGTCAGTCTATGGGAGCAGTCAATATCAAGTCATCAAGAGGCAACCCACCCGAGGAGACACTGCACTGCTGCCGAGTCACTACAGTGGTGTCAACTCATGCCTGTTCTGATCCAACATACACAGGACACCACTGACAGATCTTCCTGCTGACGACAAGAATTGTCAACTAGCGCAGCGCTCCCCGTGAAAGAGACACATGTATGCACACACAGGTAAACACATTAAGAATAAATCGTGTTTACATAACTTCTAACATCGTTTTGTTTTGGGGAGGGGGGGGGGACGGGGGGGGGGGGGGGTAGTGGTGCGGGGGGTGGGGGTGTTCAAACAGTCATAAATCATTTCCAGTGATATCAGTAACCTCATAGCATTAGGAAGAATTTGTTTCTTTAGTGATTGACGATTACTCCTCAATCATTTCCGATATTCTTGTTCTCCAGTTCCGACAAAAACGCAGACAAATCAAGAGATAATGTAAGTCGTCGCCAGTGCTTCGTTGTACTGTTTAGTTCAGAATCATTCCCTCGTCTCTGTGGAATGCCTGAAAGCGCAGTTCACTGAACACTAAAATTAGTCTTTGCCGTACAGAACTGTTTAAGAAGAGCTGAGATAGTCAAGGTTTTAAAAGGCATGTCTCTTTTTTCAGTGTTCAGTTTGGTTTTTGAAATCTGAAGATCTTATGTAAATTTCGTCTGTTTCCACAACTGGAATCATGACTGTAAAAATCAGACCTGCTCATTTTCACCTGGTGGTTACACCTGGGAGATACAGGCACCTGCAGTGTTGGCCGGGATATTTACCTCACTCGAACAGCCATGTACGAAAGTGAATGAAAGTCGATCGATCGCATACATACATATATATAAACGCACATAAAATGAAGATAAAAACAACAGATTCATATCATTCTTCCCAATATTTCGGCCTGTAACAGGTCTTCCTCGAGGGACTGTAATAATGCGTGTTGTCAGTGCTGTTCAGTCTGTTAGCCAGGTCACTCAAGTGTATAGAATTTAAACCGGCCAACCACTGCGTCCCCTCGACCTCCCCCCCCCTCCCCCTTCTCTCTCTCTCTCTCTCTCTCTCTCTCTCTATATATATATATATATATATATATATATATATATATATGTATGTATGTATGTATATATATATATTTTTTTTTTTTGCTGTCCCAACCTCTGCGCTTCCTCAGAGGCAGTGTACCCACGCCGCTCATTCCGACACCCCGTTCACAGCCACAGCCCGGTCGGCCCCGCCACAGCCCCGGCACCGGCAATCCACAGGGAGCAGTCAATGTCAAGTCGTCAAGAGGCAACCTACCGAATAATTGCTTAGTCGCGGAGCCGGCGTGAGTGAGCTCTCCCTCCGAGGGCGCCACCACGTCCGTCCAACGACAGCCCCCATGGACTCGCCGATACCGGTGACCCGGACGGAACCAAACCAAGGCCACAGACGTGGAGAGGACATCGAAATTGAGGTCACCATGAGAGCAGGGCATGAAGGGCCACAGAATTTGAGACTTTTTTTAATGCTGATCGATGAGAATGAGGATGATTAAGATGATGCTACGGATTTCCATTTCGGTCTGAGACTACATGACAGGGCTGTACTCTACGCTTCCTTTCATAATATATCCCGCGTCAACCAGGCCCGAGAGATACAGACACCTGCAGTGTTGGTCAGGAATTTGAGCAACACTCTCAGAAACGCATCCATTAAGTGGATGAAACTCGACTGTGTGGTCCCAGTCTCCCAACTGAGTCCCGCAGCAAACTCAACTCTGGTAGGAGCCGGTCGGGCAGAAAAACCCACATGACTTCTGATGGGATTCGAACCCACGACCTCCCAGCCGGGAGTCCCGCGACGCTAGAGCGGCACAGTGGGTGTGACGGGCCCCCGCAGCCCCATGGTCAGGGCGCTCAGGCAAAGGGGTGGCGGGTCGTGCGTTCGAACCACTCGAGAGGTCGGGTTTGTTACAGCTTAAAACTCTCCCTGCCCACCCAGCTGTAAACGGGTACCTGACACTCCTCCACCTTCCACAAAAGCCATGCATGCCTTCCACATTTGATTGATTCACCGGCCACTGGGCTATATAGGCCTTTAACTTTTCAAACCTTTGACCTAATGGCTATGACACTGCATTTCTTTGGTATGCATTGAGAGTAGTCTCTGTGATTTTGTTGGTGAATCACCTGCTCTCTCTCTCTCTCTCTCTCTCTCTCTCTCTCTCTCTCTCTCTCTCTCTCTCTGTCTGTCTGTCTGTCTGTCTCTCTCTCTCTCTCTCTCACCGCCTGTCTGTCTGTCTCTTTGTATCTTTCTCTCCTTGTCTGTGTCTGCGTCTGTCTGTCTGTCTCTCTGTCCT
>JADBJO010013529.1:22500-25000 GCA_016801955.1 Conus betulinus | reverse complement strand
AGTTGGAGACCCTTGTCAACCTGACGACCAAACACGTCTCCACCAGGGGAGAGTGTAAGTCAACACTACAATGTCTGGGACGGGGCATCGGAAGGAGTGTTTGAACATCGATTCACCCATCTGCCATCCACTCTTTCCTCTTGTCCAAGACTCTCATCGATTCGTTTCTGAATTTCGCGCGAAAGGGTGTGCACTGGTCTGTGCGTGTATACAGCGAGGAATTCATGTGCAAATTAACCCCTCTTCAAACTCGCTAGGACAACTTTTTGGCGGCGTCACCCGCAGAAGTATGAATACATTTGGATAATGTCGATCTGTTTCTGGTGGAAGAAAAGGGTCATTATGTGGTGCATGTTTCTGCCGCGCGCTAGGACACGGTGTTGAACTCAAACATGCCGTGTAGCGTGTGACTGGCTGTTAAATCCCCCCCCACACACACACATACACCCCCCCACCCTCCGCCACCCCATTCTTCCCTTTGTGAGAGTTCTTCAGGTCATCCAAAAAAAAAATTTATCCTTACAAAAACATTCAGGAGTGACATCTCTCTCTCTCTGTCTCTCTCTCTCTCTCTCTCTGTCTCTCGCTCTGTCTCTCTGTCTCTTTGTCTCTGTCTCTGTCTGTCTGTCTGTCTGTCTGTCTCTCTCTCTCTCTCTCTCTCTCTCTCTCTCTCTCTCTCTCATAGATGCATGAACGAGCGGGCTCGCGCGCGCGCGCGCGCGCACACACACACACACACACACACACACACACACACACACACACACCTATATATACATACTTACGTACACACACGCATGCACGCACAAACGCATGCATGCACACACTTTCCTCTCTCTGTCTTTTTTGTCTGTCTCTGTCTGTCTGTTTTTCTCTGTGTCTGTCTCTGTCTTGTCTCTCTCTCTTCTCTCTCTCTCTCTCTCTCTCTCTCTCTCTCTCTCCTCTCTCTCTCTCTCTCTCTTCCCCCCACCCCTCTCTATCCCTCTCTCTCCAAACACAAATGGTAGTAGTAGTCTACAAACAATAAAAAACATATATCCAGGAAAGTCTAAATCAAGCGTCAGCCTCAAACTCAGTGGTCATACACCCAGCCCAAAACCAAGCCTATGACAATACCCACAGGCCAGAACTCAGTGGTCATACACCCAGCCAAAACCAAGCCCATGACAATACCCACAGGCCAGAACTCAGTGGTCATACACCCCAGCCAAAACCAAGCCCTTGACAATACCCACAGGCCAGAACTCGGTGGTGGTCATACACCCAGCCAAAACCAAGCCTATGACAATACCCACAGGCCAGAACTCAGTGGTCATACACCCAGCCAAAACCAAGCCTATGACAATAACCACAGGCCAGAACTCAGTGGTCATACACCCAGCCAAAACCAAGCCCTTGACAATACCCACAGGCCAGAACTCAGTGTGGTCATACACCCAGCCAAAACCAAGCCTGTGACAATACCCACAGGCCAGAACACAGTGGTCATACACCCAGCCAAAACCAAGCCCTTGACAATACCCACAGGCCAGAACTCAGTGGTCATACACCCAGCCAAAACCAAGCCCTTGACAATACCCACAGGCCAGAACTCAGTGGTCATACACCCAGCCAAAACCAAGCCCTTGACAATACCCACAGGCCAGAGGCGTCAACTGCCTCCTCTCTACCTAACGTCACGTCAGTTGAACAGTACTCCTATCAAACAGGTAGATAAGCATCGTGTTTTAGCTGTAACAATAGATCAAGAATTCAAATGGCAATCTCAATTCAAACATTTATGCCAGATCATCTTGCAAATCCTTTCCCTGTTATGTCAACTGAAGTGCTGTGCCAGCACTAGTGTGCTTACACTTGTCTTCAAGGCTCACATAAGGTCACACGTCAATTACGCTTCAACAATGCAGGATACGAGAGGTGATGGCAACCAAAAAAAAAAAGAGTAACTTTTCTCCATAGACGGTGCAGCAAATCTCCCCTTCCGGCTGTACCTCTAACAACAGATTAAAAAAAACAACTAAAAGCACTGAACATACTTCCTGGGCGTAAACAGCTTGACTTCAACAAAGCATCATTTATATTTGAAGTTACAACAGATACAATGCCTGTTATATCAATGCCCTTTCTACAAGACTGGCCAACTGCTCAGGCTCGCATACGTTCCTTCTCCGCTATCCACGCGCTTTGATCAATTCCAAACAAGCCCAGCTAACAATGAACCTTATGTCTGGAACTCACTTCCACCATGTCTTCCAAAATACGAATACGTTAAAAACATTCCAGAAAACATGCACATAAATATATTTCATGTCTCAAAAAAAACTTTCATTCACGTCTCATTGATTTGACTACTTGATAAAAATCTATAGCGTCCATTAGCAAGCCATGCATTGAATGCATCGTCTGAACATATAACATACTCCATCAAATCGTTCATCTCTCTCTCCTCTCTCTCTCTCTCTCTCTCTCTCGCTCTCTCTCTCTCTCTCTCCCTCTCTCT
>JADBJO010013529.1:7500-10000 GCA_016801955.1 Conus betulinus | reverse complement strand
AGAGGAAGCCCAAGTCAAATCTATCTTGATTATGCATGGCTAGCAACATGTTATAAGATTTTAAGGGAAGTCTGTTTGAAAGGCATTCTCAAAACACGTAACCAATATTTCACACATTTAAGATTGGCATTAATAGCAAGTGGGTATCGACCAGTTTCACCATATACTAATGTGTTTGGAGAATGAATTTTGACATTCAAAAATCTTTTAAGGAAAAAAAAAAGAACAGATTCTATTGGATTAAGATTTGCACAACAACCCCAAATTTCAGCACCATAAGTCAATATGGGCTGAATCTGACAGTCAAAAAGTTTAAAAAAATACATCAGGTGAAGTATTTTCCAATGGACCACAAAAGTCTGAACAGAGCAATTACACCCTTTTTTGCGCGGCTTGCCATATCCTCAAGAGTATGTGTATATGACAACCGAGTTGAAAGAAAACATACCAAGGTATTTATACATATTGACAATTGAAATATTCTGACTTCCGTATAGCATCTTTCGCGTACTGAAATATAACCACCATTTCTAAAAATGACAATATTGGATTTCTCCATTAACAGTGAGGTCAAGCTGTTGAGAGACACGCCACAAGATATCAAGCTGGGTTTGTAAGCCACTTACAGTATCTGAAACAAGTGCAACGTCATCAGCGAAAAGGAGAATCAAAATTTCAAACAAAGTCGGGATTAAGTTGAATACCATGTTTTCCTGAATGTATAATCTCATCTGCCAATTCATTAATTAATATGGAAAAAAGTACAGGGCTACAGGTATCTCCTTGTTTGAGACCACGTGGGCACATAAAAGTCTCAGTAAAATCCCCACCAACTCTTACTTTAGCCTTAACAACACGATACATACTTCTTATTGCATTCAGCATTTTACCTTTAATTTTATTTTTCTTGAGAATAAACCCAAAGCTTTTCTCTCACTACGCAGTCGAACGCCTTCTTAAAGTCTATGAAGGCTACGTAAAGTTTCTTATGTTTTAGTAACTGTTTTTGGATTAATCCTGTAAGAATGAAAATCTGGTCAATAGTACTATATCCCTTTCGAAAACCAGCCTGAGTCTCATGCACTACTTTATTTTCTTCGATCCATTGAGAAAGTCTCTTATTTAGTATATAGCTGTAGAGTTTACTACTAATATTCAGCAACGATATTCCCCTGTAGTTGTCAGGAATGGCAATGTCACCTTTCTTATGTAGTGGTTGAATGACAGACTCAGTCCATGCATCAGGGTATACTCCAGATGAAAAAAGTGTGTTAAAAAATTTCACAAGAAAATGCATCATTTGTGTTGAAGAAAATTTGAAAAATTCACCACTGATTCCATCTGGACCAGCTGCTTTACCTTTCTTTAAAACTGAAATAGCTTCCTTAACCTCACTTTCATCAATATCCCGCTCGAGAACATCAGTACTATTATCATCGTCATTATCACTAAAGCATTCATCGTTATTATCATTTTCATCCATATCAACATTGTTGTCAACATTTTCGTTGTATCTATCAACATCATCATCTCCGACCGCATCAGATGAACGAAATATCAAAAGTGAGATCAATATCGCCATTTATAACAGCGCCATCAGGCGCCGAATTGAAAAAATTGTTGAAATGATTGTACCACTCTTTAGGAGTAATTTCATTTTGTACTGACCGTTTTGAAATAAAAGACTTTACCGTACCCCAAAAGGTTTTTGGATTATTCATGTTTTTCTGAAGAGTCTGTAAAACATTCTGTTTAAATGCAGCTTTCTTGTTTCGCAGCAACTCCTTGTACTGTTTTCTTTTCTCATTGTAAGCTGGTCTGTCTGCGTCATTATGCTTTGAATTGGATGATCTCAACTGTCTTCTCAAGGAAGTCCTGCTTTGTCTGCACTCCAGATCATACCATAACTGGTTCCTTTCTTTGCCTATTACAATATTCTTTTTCATGCATTGTCCAGCTGTATACAACCCTTCGTTAAATTTTTCTAGGGCAACATTAATATCAAAATCAATTAACTGTATTGCTTCATTAAAACAATAGGTAACCTCGTCGGAGGAAATGCTTTGAACAAAATCTTGATTCATATCATCATTCCACACATATTTAGAAATACAATAAGTTCCAGGTAAACTTCTGCTAGGTAGATTTGTAGAACTAGAAAATGACATTTTTTAATTCCACTGGCATGTGCTTTGACTCTATTTTGTCCTCAACTTTCAAAGAAGAGCACATAGACATCAAGTTATTTGACACCAGGAAAAAAATCAATAACACTGCAACCAGCCGTTGATATATACGTAAACTTTCCTGACGAGTCACCAGCTAACAGTCCGTTGAGGACAGATAAACTAAACTGCTCACATACATTAATAAATATTTACCAAAATTGTTTACCGTATGATCCATTGACTGACGAACATTGGAGCAATTCGACTCAAAATGAGAGTCATCAATAAACTCATCCGGCACAATATCATCATGAGGATTTTCCACGCCAATT
>JADBJO010013529.1:0-2500 GCA_016801955.1 Conus betulinus | reverse complement strand
AGTACCAGCCATCACTCAATGTACAAAGAAACCGGAAAAGTACCAGACATCACTCGTTGTACAAAGGAACCGTTAAGTTCCAGACATCACTCAATGTACAAAGAGAGTGATAGAAAACAAGTTGTTTCTGGCACCGATGATTTGCCAGAAAGCAGGAAACAGACAGATGTCCTCTGCATCACTACAGAACAGAGATCGTTGGACTGAAAAAAAAAAAACATCCGATGTCGCATCAGTGGTGGTAGTTTTAACGATCTGTCTGACAATAAATGACTTTTTTCCGGAGCTATCAGCACATAGAGAAAAAAAAAAAAAAGCTTGCCCTGCAAAAATTAAACAATGAATGAAATAGAATAACTGAAAAACTCTACACATGAAATGAAAATGTTGACAACTAACCTGTTGACATGCTGAAGACAAAAAACAGCTTAGACATGCATTGGTCTGCAATCATTCATTCCGCTTTGTTCATCACCTCCACAGAATGAGCGAGATATGAAGAACACGTTTTTAACAGCAAGGAGAGAGAACTACGCGCGGAAAGCTACACCGTCACCGTTGATTAGTGCCCACAGATGAAGACGTCACTGTTGATTGGTGCCCACAGATGAAGACGTCACTGTTGATTGGTGCCCACAGATGAAGACGTCACTGTTGATTGGTGCCCACAGATGAAGACGTCACTGTTGATTGGTGCCCACAGATGAAGACGTCACTGTTGATTGGTACACGCCCATGAAGACGTCACTTTTCATTGATTCACACTGATGAAGGCGTCACTGTTGACTGGGGCACACAGATGAAGACGCCACTGTTGATTGGTGCACACAGATGAAGACGTCACCGCTGATTGGTGCACACTGTCTGCGGCTTTGCCAGTCCCGCGCTGTAAAGGCTCCGGCAGCCTCCACGCTCTGCCTCTCTCTCTCTCTCTCTCTCTCTCTCTCTCTCTCTCTCTCTCTGTGCAGGTGACCTTTGACCTGCAGGCAGCACGTGCAGCAGGCTAGTCCAGCACGGCGGGTCTCTGGCGCTGCAGGGTGGCCGCTCTGTTGACGTTGCCGTTGGCCTGCAGCATGGTCTTCAGGTGGTCCGCCAGCTGCTGCCGCTGCTGCTCCACCCGCTCCAGACGATCCTCTTCCTGTTATATCTGTTCATTCTTAGAGCTGTATCTATGTATGGCTTGCCACCACCGTACATTTGCATACACACTGCACAAGCCCACTCACGCACGCACAAACACGCTGTCCCACGCACGCACGCACGCACATACACACACACACACACGCACTAATAAACATACATGAGTATACACAGACGCACACCTCTCAACCCCACCCCCCACCCCACCTCCCTTACACATACACTTATTATCTCGCTTCTTGGCTTTCCTCATGTCTCCCTTTTAGACCCCCTTTTCGCTATAAGGGTAGCATCTTTGGGGAATAGACCAATTTCCGAGATTATATGTGACTCTCGTCTAAGTCTCTTGTATACGTTTTCATGTTTCCTAGGATCGTCCTTGCATTCTTTTTCGCCCTTCTTCTTCAAGGATGATTACCTGGAATATTAAGTTCAGGAGCGACAGTGATGGATATTATTATAATCACAACTACTTTCCTCAGTCGCCATACCTCTCTTCGTTTGATGTGAATTTTAAAGCTTGTATGAGCTGATCCTTTTTTTTTTTTTTTTTTTTTTTTTAACGTCTGTGTCTTCGGAAAAAGGGGAAAAAAAACCGAGGGAAAAAAGTTAATTGTCTTTTGCTTCATTTAAGTGGTTAGCGTTGTATAAGCAGCACATTACGAGCGTGAGAGTGCCAGTACACCACACATTAGAACATAAACAAACCCACACTTTGTATCAACCACTAAAACACTAACATCAGCAAAAATGTGTCCATTTGTAAGAAAACATACAGACTCTTCATGGTGTGTAAGAGACTGGTTGGAGACAAAAAAAAAAAAAAAAAAAAAAAAAAAAAAAAAAAAAAAAAAAGATCCTGCAGCCACACCCCGGGTGGGAACATGAGGCGGAGGGAAACAGCGCGGGGGAGTGTGTGTGTGTGTGTGTGTGTGTGGGGGGGGGGGGGCGTCCCAGGGGAAGAAGGAGAGGATATGAAGCGAAATGGGTGTGGAGGAGAGTGGATGAGCCTGAAGGATTGAGATGAGGGCGAGGATGGCGGTGGGAGTGAGAGGGGGGGGGGGGGGGGGGGGAATGAATGGAGAGGGTACAATGGGGAAGAGATGAAAAAAAAAAAAGGGGAAAAATAAAGGATAGGGGTGGCAAGGTGTGTGTGTGTGTGTGTGTGTGTGTGTGTGTGTGTGTGTGTGTGTGTGTGTGTGTGTGTTGAGGGGTGGGGTGAGAAAGAAAGCAGGAGGGGAGGAGAGGAGGGCTGGGAAATAAGTGAAAGGGGTAGGAAACTAGGAATTAGGGTAGGCAGGGGGAGAGAAAGTCCGAGTTAGGAATGTGGTGGGAACAGGAAAAGAACTGGGGGTGGGGG
>JADBJO010013528.1:30000-51981 GCA_016801955.1 Conus betulinus | reverse complement strand
TCTTGTTATGTTTGTCGAGCTCAGTTGTGAACATTTGAGTGGAGTTCGCCTCTCACTGGACTTGATCAACCGTCTCGAGACTTGGCAAGAGTTTGCTAGAGAGTCAGTCGGTTGGGTGGTTTGTTTAAAGGTGAACCTTTTGAACTGGGGGTCTGGTTCGTCACTCACGGTCTTGGACAAGTTGACTCACGTCGGTGGACCGCTTTCCGCGTGCGTTTCCCTAACTCTCTTCCAAAGAACTTCAAGACCAAATATATGTTGAATGAGGGGAGGGGAAACAACTCCTCAAGCTTTCTGTCTCGACTTCCACATCAAAACATCGGGAGACAGCTGGTAATTTTATAATTGCGTTGGTGCGACGCTGGTCGTAAGAAACACTCTGGACCTGTCCATTCTTGTTTCATTCTTGTATTTCCAAATTAAGTAAATAAACAGACAAGTTAACAAAAAGAAAAAGAAAAAGAAGAAAAGAAGAAGAAAGAAGACATACACGAAAGTGCCGGTGAAGCCCAGAGATGTATTGTCCTCAATTGCCGAACAAACCATCTCGAAGGAATCCTGCACCACCCTTGGAAGCCTGTGCTGTGTTCACATAGGGTGCAGGTACGCACAGGGCATTCTTAATACATATGTTATCATGCTAAGCTCAGGATCATGTCCTTGTTTGCCCATTTCTTGCAGAGTTATGTTCATTTAATCTGTATTTGACCTACGAGTTACATTTGAAAGGTGAAAACTTAAGTTAGCCGACAAACTTCTCGGGGATTCTTTTCACCGGACTAATCTTACCTCGGAGTGGAGAAGAACACAAGGGGAGGGAAATGGGTTTGGAAGGGCTCAAGAAGATCCTTTCTATTCAGGTCTGCTGCGAGTGTCCTCCCTACCCATTGTGTGTGTGTGTGTGTGTGTGTGTGTGTGTGTGTGTGTGTGTGTATACAAACATAGGCTCAAAGATTGTCCCTACATTTCGTACTGTTTGCATAATGCTTTTAGTTTTCAGCAACTTTTTTCCTCTCCTTACTTTCGTTTTGTTTCATTCTACTACCCTTCGCTGGCTGCTTTGGGGTGCTGTTGGATTCTTTGTTGCACCCTTGGTGGTGAAAACACCACAAAATTATGGACTGTGGTGTGTCTCTATCTGACGCCAAGAGCACAAACACAATCAGCTGTGTCTTTCTGATGAGTCCGATCCAGCGGATGAAAGGCCTAGGAACAGGGATTTTAAGTAGATCTGCCTTTGAGAGGGATTATGATGGTTCTCTCATGCAGCTAGTGAAGGGTATTCATACTTATAATATATTTTCATAATTTTATGTTCCCACTATCTTCAACTTCATCCCTCCACCTTCTTATATTTCTTTTTCTTAAGTTCAAATCTTTGCCAAGTCATTACTATAATGATGGAAAATTGTTAGCCTGCACTTGTTTTTCCCCCACTACTTAATTGTTCAGCATTTTCTATTGTTTGGTCAATCAGTGGGAGATTGCATCTCTTAGGAGATCCAAGTGAAGGTTGTTCTGCACTAACCTCTGCACAATTCTTAGTTGCTGATAATGCTTGGTTTCTTGAATAACAGAGCTGACCACTCAGACTGTTCCATATCTTTTGATCTCCCTTGAATGGATCCTCAAACATAGGCTAAAAGATTGTCCCCTACATTTCGTACTGTTTGCATAATGCTTTTAGTTTTTCAGCAACTTTTTCCTCTCCTTACTTTCGTTTTGTTTCATTCTACTACCCTTCGCTGGCTGCTTTGGGGTGCTGTTGGATTCTTTTTTGGAACCCTTGGTGGTGAAAACACCACAAAATTATGGACTGTGGTGTGTCTCTATCTGACGCCAAGAGCACAAACACAATCAACCGTGTCTCCCTGATGAGTCTGATCCAGCAGACGAAAGGCCTAGGAGCAGGCAATATAAATAGATCTGCCTTTGAGAGGGATTAGATCTGCCTTTGAGAGGGATTATGATCTGCCTTTGAGAGGGATTATGACGGTTCTCTCATGCAGCTAGTGAGGAGTATTCATACTTATGATATATTTTCTTAATGTTATGTTCTACTTTTTTTCAACTTCATCCCCCACTTTTTAAATACTTTTTTTTTTAAGTTAAGTTCAAATTTTTTTCTTAAGTTCAAGTCATTACTTTAATGATGGAAAAAATTGTTAGCCTGCACTTGTTTTCCCCCACTATTTAATTGTTCAGCATTCTCTCTCTCTCTCTCTACTTTTTTTTCTGCGGACAGCCAACGTGAAAATTGGCGCGTTTTTTTTTTTTTGTCTGTGAGGTAAGACGTCTGGAGAAGATACATATGGCGAAAATTCACGTTTGTTTTGTGTTGTGTACAAAATGTGTGTTACTTAAACTTCTGTGTGTGTGTGTGTGCGCGCGCGCGAGTGTGTTGTTGTTGTTATCTTACTTTTTTCCGGTAACACTGCAGTCTGTATCATAACTTGGGCTTACATTTTGTGTCGGGGGCAATTTGGAAACAAATCTTTTAGCACAAAATCTTTTCGAGCAATACACTCTCTTTTCCTACATCTGTCTTTCAGATTACCGTGAACTGCTCGGCGAAATTGCATTGATTTTCGATTTTTCACAGGAACAAATAGAGTGTTGCTAATAATGTAATGAAATGATAAGATGCATATGTACCTTTAATTCAAATTCCATTATTCTTTCATGACTCAGGTGTCGGGTTTTCAGAATGCTTCACTGAGCCAATCCACCCATGTTAAGCGAGCACGTTGATAATCAGGTAGTGCCGAATTTCGAGTTCACTAGATTTTTTTTTCCTGGCGTGTGTTATGTTTACTTTGTTGATAGCATCTCGTATCCATTTCTGTCTAATTTTTTTCACTGTGTATTAGTGAGTGGGCCAGATAGAATGTGTAAGCGCGCGCGCGCGCGCGTGTGTGTGTGTGTGCGCGCGTGCGTGCGTACGTATATGTGTGTGTGTGTGTGTGTGTGTGTGTGTGTGTGTGTGTGTGTGTGTGTGTGTGTGTGTGTGTGTGTGTGTGGTTTTCAATAAATTTACAAGCACTTATAAAGTGTGACCCCCTAAATATTTTTTTGTGACCCCTGGAAATTTGGAAACAAGTTTTTCGTACCGAGCATGACCCCTTAATTTTCAGGAAATAGATATCACTGACTAGTAACTTTTAATATTAAAACAAACAAACAAAAAACTCACCCCCCCACCCCACACACACACACACACACACACACACACACACACACACACACACACACACACACACACACTTGAATGACCGTTCATCACACGAGTTTCCTTATGTAGAATATAGTCTTCAGGTAACTGTTTGAGCTTTATTTAGAAAGATGGTAGTTTTTTTTATGTACAATATAGTCTTCAGGTAAACTGTTTGAGCTTTATTTTGGAAAGATGGTAGTTTTCTTTATGTACAATATAGCCTTCAGGTAAACTGAGCTTTATTTGGAAAGATGTTAGTGTTCTTTATGTACAATATAGTGTTCAGGTGATTGTCTGAGCTTTATTTAGAAAAATGTTTTGTTTTCCTTATGTACAATATAGTCTTCAGGTAACTGTTTGACCCTTGTTTAGAAAGATGTTAGTTTTACGTTGGCAGATTTGTTAACAATTTTTTTTTCAAAAAGCTGTTTCATCGGATCATTCTCAGCATTCAGGTTTGTGGTTCACGTTGTACGGCATTTCTAAACGGGTAGGACTGTCAACTGGTGTGCAAAATAGAATGTTTTTTTTTTTTTAACTCGTTAAAATACGAACATAAGGGTTTTGTATTTTCTTCATGTATGTCTATTCAGACTGTCATTATTTTGAACTTTGACTTTCGCTTGTTTTTGTTGGTTTATCTTTTTTCTTACCCTATCCCACTTTTGCCTTTACACCATTGCAGTAGAATAGTGTCATGTCATATACTCCTCTACAAATCTGTTTAATTTGTTTCTCAGAGCGTTTAGTAATGAGTACATGTATCAGACTAAAACACATCCTTTTGTTACTGTGACGGTTCTCCGACGCTACCCCTCGTTATCAAAATATGATTATCATATGCAGGGATGCAGGGGTATAGACAGAAGCATTTACGCTTTCACAACCAAAATGCACTCTCGCATAGGCACACGCACTCTGTCACTCTCGGGCCTGCACAAAGGTGACGGGAAACCAATAACATTTCATAGAAAATAATGAAATTTTATTTGACTCCGAGCCCCCACCCGTCACTACACAACACACTTATCTGTATCATACAAAAATGTAAACATCATACAGGTAATCTCATAAATCGCATCCCCTGTTCTTCAGTTCTTCTTACTTAACCAGGAAAGACAATATTCCACTATTCTGGTTGCACACTTATAAACTTTCAGAACAAACGAAACATCCATAACTTGTCAGCATTCCTTGGCTGACCATCAGTTTCTCACATCCCACTGTGCGACTATGAGCTGAAGCTGCCACACTGTTGTGTCCTCCGGATTGGCCAAATCCCAGTTGGGGGACACTGGCAACATAGCTCGCGTTGCACCCTCAGACCGAGTCTCCCGGACTCCACTGCACTTCACCCTCTCCACAGTTAAGGCTCCTGTCGGCCTCTCCCACAGGTCTTCTCTGGCTGCAAACACCCCACCATTGTCTGACAGCTCCCTGTCTAGGCTTCAACAGGCTGACAACCTTGCTGTCGACCGTCCCCACACGGGAGACAATTACTCTCGTCGTCGGCTCCGAGGCTACAGCAACCTCCACTGTCTACATCCCCACCCAGGAGACAATTCTAAACCATCATTGGCTTCGAGGTGATGGCAAACATCTGCTTCTCACTGTATTTTCTTGAGCCCTCAGTGAGACGGATGAGCTCACGTTCCCTTAAATGAGTCACACACTTCCCTGGTTTTCTGAACATCTTATATCCATTCTCAAAGAAAGAGAGAACTCGAGTTGTTGGTTCAAACCAATGGAATCACTGGCACACATCACAATGGTTTGCACCATAACTCCCCGAGTTATTTTTATTCTACACACCTACACACACACACACACACACACACACACAGCTGCTAGCACCAACAAAGAGTTGGGTACCAAGTGGTTAATGCATAACCTCCTATTCAAACTCATGTTCGATTCCCCGAAGCTACCCATTGTACTAGTAGCCTCGACTTCTCTACCAGCAAGGACTGATGCTTCAAGTATTTACTACACTCTACAGACAACAAGGTGCAAATTACTCAATAGGCCAAAGCCTTCCATTCATTCCTCAGGACAAGAGCGACTGAATGGTCACTGTGTCCTGCCTACAGGCTGACGGTCACCAACCGCGTGATGGTCACCTGACAAGATTGCCTTCCCTCACATCACTGGGACCCCCGGTGAATAGACAGTGGTCATGGTGGACATTCTCCTCCCCCCAGGACTGGGAGGTCGGCAACCACTTGTTACTATCCCACGGACATGCGACACACTTCCCAGTAACTGTCCCTCCTTCAGTATACGACTCGGGGTATTCCCCACTGGTGATGCCTGAGTTCGCAACACTTGAACAACCCAAGGAACTTGCTCTCAACAACAGCAAAACTACCCTTAATTTGCCTAAAATGCTCGAGAACATTCGGCCAACTCATGACAGTTACCATGACAATATATTGTTTAGCTGTACGATGATTTCAATGATCTTTCTTTCCACTGAGCTATATCCCTCTCATAAGCATGACGTGTTGTTAAATGCCTTCGCAATGCTTATACATTTTCATATTGTCACACACATGATAACTGACAAGGCGTGAAGTGAGCTGTTCGTATATCCAGAGAATTGTTTTTGAATTTCTGGTGAGCACTGTTCAGCTGTCAACTTTGACCAGTTCCGCTGCGAGCTCAACACAGATCGAGCTGATGGCGTTGGAAGCAGTCACGTCTGCTCCGTTGTCTCTCAGTCCCCGCTTGTAGGTCGGATACTGGCAAATTCAATCCCCCCAGAGGGTAAGAATATTTTTTCAAACCTGTAAGTTTGTTGTAGGACAATCGTAAGTAAATGATAGTAATTCTTTTTAAACATTTTCGATCTAAATTATCAGACTTTCTAATATTATGATTGTTTTTTGGAAATTGCTCAGGTCAGTATGCTCGTTCGGGTGTTTTTTGCTGAGTTGTACGGGTTTGGTCATTTTGATTCTATTCTTACTAATCTATCAATACTTTCCGCGTTGAATAGGTGGTAGATTGAGTTATTTTATGATGCTGTTCACTTTGTAGGGTTTTCAACCTGAGGCGTGGGTTCGACTGGCTGTGTGCACTGGAGGGAGGTGTTTTGTGCTGTCCTAGGCTTCTTCTCCCTGCTGTGGCATTGCAGCCTTCTCTGAGGCCAGGATTCGCCTTTACTTCCCCCCCAGTGCCTTCCTTTTCGACACCCAGTAGGCCTGTCTACCTTCAGAGCAGCCAGTGTCGACCCTGGTGTCTCCCCTCAGACGGCTGGCTGGTGCTCTTCGTTATGGACCTTGCTCTCCTGTGCCCAGTCGCAGGAGTGGGACCAGTTGTTTTGGATCATGTTCTTCTGCGCCCAGTCTCAGAAGTGTTTTCATGTGGACTGCCATCAAGCATCCACAACTGATGTCAGATTGATTGATAATCATCACCACAAGGAGATGTGTGTGTGTGTGTGTGTGTGTGTGTGTGTGTGTGTGTGTGTTCTCCAGTTTGGACAGCAGCACACCTGACCAGTGATTGGAATTTCGATGGAATTTTGATTCATATTCATATTCAAAAGACTCGCCTATCAATTTTCTTTGAAAAAAAAATGTTAAAAAAAAAATCCTTTTGTTGTTTCTTTTGAAAAAAAAAGTTAAAAAATTCCTTTTGTTGTTTCTGTTTTTGCCATGAATAGCATAATGAATCCTTTTCCAGGCTAACAGGGAGCGTGAGAGTGAACACATGTGGACGTGTGGACAGAAACAAATTAAAAAAAAAGTTAATATATTGATGTTGGTCATGTGCTAAAGTGTCGTCTCCATCGTTTCATTGTCCATTAAATGTACACTCCTCGCTTCATTCTTGTTCTTGCTGTTATGTTGTACGGTGGTGTGAGTGAGTGATATTGAAGAATTGATAGAACTCGCAAACAAGCTACACGCTCCAGACATCCACGAGACAGATGTAACAAATCTGTTTACACGAACGCCTCGTTCCACTGTGTGACATGTAGTCTGCAGACTAATCCACACAGTGTCGAAGACAATGTCGTTTTACAAAGGATCACTTTCTGTTAAAAATCTCTTTCGTTCTTACTGCTGTGAAAAATGGATTTAGAATAAAAAAAAGAAAATGCACTTTAAAACAAAGTTTAAAAAAAAAATCTTTATCACTGTCTCTCTATCTCTGTCTCCGTCTCTGTCTGTCTGTCTCTCTCTGGTGTGTGTGAGTAGGAGCGCGCATGCACCTGTGTGTGTGTGTGTGTGTGTGTGTGTGTGTGCGCGCGCGCGCGCGTGTGTGCGTGCGTGCGTACGTGCGTGCGTACGTGTGTGTGTGTGTGTGTGTGTGTGTGTGTGTGTGTGTGTGTGTGTGCTTGTGAGCTTGCGCGCACGCGCGCGCGCGTGCGTTCATGTATGCATCTATGCGGGCGCGCGCGCGCGCGCGCGCGTGTGTGTGTGTGTGTGTGTGTGCGCGCGCGCGTGCGTATGTTCGTGCGTGCGTGCGTGCGTGTGTGTGTGTGCGTACGTGCGTGCGTGTGTGTGTGTGTGTGTGTGTGTGTGTGTGTGTGTGTGTGTGTGTGTTTTCGAATAATGTGTCATTTTTATTTTTCAAAATTCCTGGACATAGACGTACACAGAAACACACAGACAAACGTCAAAATGCAGAAACATACGTCCAATAAAACTGCTCTTCCCTGCTGGTTCCTTGAGATCGGTATCCGCTGAGTACATTCCTCCCTTTGTTTACATCAATCAATAACAGGCTATTTTTCTCGTGCTTGCTTTTCTCTCTCTCTCTCTCTCTCTCTCTCTCTCTCTCTCTCTCTCTCTCTCTCTCTCTCTGTCCCCCCTGTCCCCCCTCTCTTTTCTCTCCCCCCCTCTCTCTCTGTACTCATCCCCCACTCCTCATTATTCAATCTCAACCTTTTTCATTCATTCACCCCCCCCCCCCCCCCCCCCCCCCCCCCCCCCCCCCCACTGCCCCCTCCCTACTCCTCATTTTTCGCTACATATTTTTTCCTCACTTACCAACAAGATCGCGATAGCATTTAATAAAAGACGCTGTGTTTCTTGAATTTAAACACTGAAAAGCTGCAGGCACCAGCATCCAAGCATTAGTTTAGCATAAATCATAACTAGTCATGAAGTTCCGAGGCACCATGTAGGACATTGGGAATTTGGGTTCATCTTCAGTTTTAAATACAGCATGTCTCCCCCCCCGCCCCCTTTCCTCCAACCCCCTCCCTCTCACCTGTAGTTTTTTTCTGTTTTTTTTTTTTTGTTTATAAACAGCACACTTAAAAAATAGAGAATTTCTGAATGAGAAGCAGACAACTGAACAATACATAATAAATCGTCGAACAACCTTCGTTGTCATTCTGAAACTGTTTAAAGCACGTCAAGCGGAAAGCGACGTTGGTTAGGAAATGTGTTGAGATGTTGGTGCGTACACCTATGAACGTACTGTACTTCGGTGTCCTATCTTTGATTTTTGGCAAACTGTAATTTATTGTCAAATCTTCTTTAGTGTCTGTTTGTTTGTTTGTTTGTTTGCTTTTTCACGTGATTCAGTAAAGAAACTACGACAGCTGAAATGAAAAGGAAATGACCGAGTCTGTCATGCCACCCTTGCTGACGTCCAGCATCAGCTTTTTACGCCATAACCGAACTTCACCGACAGGTGATGACGAACGCATGACGTTTGCTTCTGCCTACCTACAGCACGATGCCACTCGCGTACTATGGCTGGTAGTGCCGCCTGTATTGCTGGTGGCAGGCTGCTATGGCAACGTGATGACCATAGTGGTGATGAGGGCGATGCAGGGTACAGAGTCCACCAGATGTCTGTCTGTGTACTTCACCGCACTGGCTGTGTCTGATCTGTTCCACTTCTGGACCAACGTGTTGTGGTACTGGCCAGAGATGGTTCTGGATGCCCCTCTGTCCTATTTCCATGACCTCTCCTGCGCCGTTCCCTTCTTCGTCAGCTACGTGTCTTCGATGATGTCAGCATGGTGCTTAGTGGTGATGACGTGTCAGCGGATGACGTCAATAATCCTGCCGCATCGAGTGGATGTTTTATGCACGTGACAAGAGGGAGAATCATCACGGGCATCATTCTGCTGACTTCCTCTGCAGCCAGCCTGCACAGCTTCTTCTATCTTTATCTTGAAAACGCCGAGGAAGGGTACCCAGCCTGCGCCAGTCGGGACAAAGACGTCACAGGCATCTTCGTCTTGCTGTACCTTTGTCTGGCTTCCGTCGTTCCCTTTCTTTGCCTAGTGTTCGCCAACTCTGTCCTGATCTTTGGAGTGATGAGATCCGTGAAGATGGCTGGGAAAATGGCCGGACACGGGGGAGACAGCCACACGTCTCCACGATCGTCCATCGTGTCCTCCGTGACCACGACTCTGATCCTCACTTCGGTGGCTTTCCTGGTGCTGACGTTGCCGTCCAGTATTTTGTTGATCTACTTTGTGGCGATTGGCTACTACGCCGGGGAGGTGGAGGACCAGGTGGCGAGTGAACAGCTGGCTTTGGCAGAGACTGTGTGCGTATTGTTTTGGATGAGCAACAGCGCTGTCAATTTCTATATTTATGTTTTGAGTGGCAGAAAATTCAGACGAGAAGCCAAAAGGTATTTGTTCCCATGTTGGAAACAACACGAAAAATCGAGGCTTAATGTTTTGAAATAAAGAGTATGTTCATACACACACGCACGCACGCACATACGCACGCACGCATGCCCGTACGCACGCACGCACGCACGCACAGACAGACAGACAGACAGACACACACACACACACACACACACACACACACACACACACACACACACACACACACACACACACACATTCAAACTGCGATGTGGATGGTCGAAAAGATTTCTTATCGATGTGTTACACCCCCCCCCCCCCCCCCGCAATCTTTGTGTGAAATTATCATTAAGTGTATGCACTTAGCAGGCATTTTTAAAAGTAAGCCAGCGTCTGTCTGATTTCATGTTTGTTAGGTCTTTTTCCGCCTTGGACTCAAGGTAGATGTTCATTCACTGGACAGTGTAGAATGTCTTGTGTTTTTGGTGAATGGACTGTGCCTCTTTCATCTGCATATTCCAGGTCCGTTTTGTATTTTTTTTTTTTTGAGCGGAGAGGAGAGTTTCGGGAATAAAGGACTAGGATGATTCATCTTCTATCACTTGTTTTTTATGAAAACGAAACGAAAAGAGGGAAAGAAAGAAGCAAACAAAATCAGTTGAATACCACTTTTTGTCACTCCTGTTCTGATTTTTTTTTTTCTGTAATGAGAGCTGATGTTCGCTAAAGACGCATGCATCTGCTGAGGTTTTGTTTCAAAATTGTGCATACTAATTTTATGCATATTATATGCTCTCTTATTTTTTTAAAAACAATCCACGACTTATCAATCAATAATACTGGAATGAAAAAGAATCTGGAAAGCTTTGCCAAAACAGGGAGACTTTTTTTTTTTCACTTTCCAAGACAGAAATGATTATTCTGTACTAACTTCCTTTTTCTTCTTTTTTTTTTTTCTTTCTTCTTCTTTTTTTTATTTCACAGAGCTGAATCAGGACATGCTTATGAGCTTTCCTCCAGCAGCAGCACATCGAGACGAATGGAGAGATCGATCTCTGTCAGTCTTGATGAGTGTCTGCGTATGGGGGCAGGGCAATCCAGTGGGCAGCGGTGGAGAAGACGAACAGACATGTTCACTGTGCACTGCCCACTCGACAGACAGCGAGATGCAGGCAAAAAACTGACAGCAGAATTCTGCATACAACGTCAATGAATGACCTTTCCAATCATGCCCCTCACACCGTCCCCGACACGAGAACGACACGGAGCGTCAGTGTCCATTTGACTCAAAAGACTCGACACGGGAGTGTTACAATTTCTTTGAAGTCCAAAGGGATGTGGGGTATGTGGGAGAGGGCTCAAGCAGAAATGCTTTTAAAATGCTGCACAATAATCATTTGAAGTTAACGCCTAAAGCATGGTGGAGCTCTTAACCGCACTCCTCAAATCGAAACCCAATCAAAGATCACTGAAAGACTTTCAAGTGAATAGGAAAAAACTCTTTCAAAACAACAAAAAAAAAAAAAAACACATAAAAGTCTCTTCCGAAAATACCATCAGTTAATCTCAAACTCCCCTTTCTCAAGAGCAGTCATGAAGAATGAGCTAACTAAGGGGTGGACACTACGGAAATCCTAGACAGGATTCTTTTACTGTCAAAGAACAACTTCTTTGGTTCACGTTCAGCCTCCAGCCGTAGAAAGCAACTTCACAATAGAAAAGACAGGGAATCTCTCATTTGACGTACAAACTCTGAGAGACCACACTCTTTAAGCCAAAGAGTACAGCTACGATTTTACCCTCAGTCCACACAAAAGAAGTCTCTCTTCAGAACAGACAGTCCCTTCCAAGGTTGAAAGTCGGACTCACACTCCCAGTTCGCTCAGTATGCACGCGGACGTTCCACTGGTCCCATTCACTACGCATTCACCACACCCCTAGTGCGGAGGTAAGCCAAAGACTCAGAGCGTTGGCTACTCCAGGTAAAATGGCCTCAGAGCAGAGGGGGGGGGGAGAATCCATGGGTATCCTTCCGTAGATGAGGGGACAAACACAGTGCCATACTTGGTACATCCAGCTACACGAGCAGAGCAGAGACAAGTCCCAGTCTAAGTTCCTCTTTTTGTTTAAGTAGCTGGGGGGATGTTACCGCACAAAATGTCACCACCGCACAAAATGTCACATGTGTGACATTTTGTGCCAGTTGTGACATTTTGTGCAGTAAAGGACTGCACAAAATGTCACAACTCGCAGTTGTGACAATTTGTGCACTCATGCCCCATTTTCGAATTCACTCTTGCACAAAATGTTACAACCCCTGTCAGTCTTGTTAGCGAGCAGACTATAAAGTTCGTTCGTGTCTGTTTTTTTGTTTTTTTTTTTTCGTGTTTTTGTGTGTGTGTGTGTGTGTGTGTGTGTGTGTGTGTGTGTGTGTGTGTGTGTGTCCCATGTCGGCCAAAACGGACGTTTTTGGCAATGTCTCTTTAACCATTTAAGACAGCCTTCTCAAATTTGTTTGTTGATTAGGTAAAGTATGCTGATACTGCTCGCAAAAAATCAAGGACAAAGGTCAAGGCCAAGGTCACGCTGATCGTTGAACACCCATTTCCTTTTTCCTGCAATATTTGCACATCTTTCAAGCTAGATTTTCCCAACTTGCAACACAGGCGCATAGCCTTGGGGACAACTGACAAACAACCCATGTACCCTGCGCACCCGTTGGGCGCAGTGCAACCGCCGCCCCCCCCCCCCCCCCCCCCCCAAATTGCCTTAAGACTTCTATAAGAAAAAAGAAAAACGGACAATTATAAACACATATGAAATTTACATACATACCATGCACAACAATGATGTATGTGAGAACAATTGCTCAAGACTAACAAAGTACCAAAGGAACGAGGATGCGAATCAAGGCAAATCGTGTTGTTTCTATTAGCCTCATAAACGAATATGGGCCATCTTGTCTGGGCTGTCGCCCTGTAAACATGTGCAGTGAATACAGACTAAAAGTATATATCATATATAAAACTGAAAATTATAAATTGCAAGCCAAATTGAAAAACGCAAAAAAAATCGTGTGGACATCATAGAGTATATCTACCTTACCACCCACCCACCCACCCACCTCCACCCACACAGATAAGAGAGAGCTGTGACAATTTGTGCAGTAGTGATTTACAAAAAAGGCATACAGATGCACAAATTGTCACAATTGTGACATTTTGTGCAAATTGCGACAATTTGTGCTGTGAATAACTGCATAGAATGTGATTGTGACATTTCGTCGTGCAGTGGTGACATTTTGTGCGCGGTAACAGTGGACCAGTTTGATGAGTCCCCACACTTGCCCTCTGACTGCTGCTGGTTTTAATATCCAGTCTCCACTTTACTTCTTTGCTCTGGGTTTGAGTGGAATTCAAGAAGTGGTGTGAGACAGTAGGAAACCGTTAACCAGTTGAAGGGATACGACTCTTTAAGTGCAGTCACATTCGCAGGTGGAGTAATGAGGTACTGGAATACATGGATCGAGTACACATATTGATTAGCGTCACTTACCATGAATCATTAAGACAATCAATGGTACTCATCAACTACCTTAACAGGTTTCATCCATTATAGGTATGCAGTTATCCTTTCGGAATATAGTATTCATTACTCATTTTAACAGACAGTCTCAAGTACTGGCAAAAAAAAGTATATTGTTAAAAGACAACATTCATTTATCACCTTGACAGATTTCATCAAGAAGTGTCATAATGTTTACTCTTAAATGGAACCTCACTCATCATCATCTTGATGGATTTTTTTTTACCAAGTATCGGCGTAAATTTTATGCTGTTGAAAAACATATGGCTTAGATTCAAGTCTCGAGACTCAGAAACTGAGTTCCAACTTACATGGCTTAAATACAAGTCTCGACACTTGAAAAATCAATTTCAACTTAACATTTCTTCTGGTTTGATCAGTGAAACTTGACACAGGATCTCAGAGTAGGAGAGATGATCGTTCCCCTCTCTGGCGTATACTGGTGTTAAGTGTTCTTCACTGATTGACACAGGATCTCTTAGTAGGAAAAATGACCGTTCCCCTCTCTGCCGTATACTGGTGTTAAGTGTTCTTCACTGATTGACACAGGATCTCAGAGTTGGAGAGATGACCGTTTCCCTCTCTGGCGTATACTGGTGTTAAGTGTTCTTCACTGATTGACACAGGATCTCAGAGTAGGAGAGATGACCATTTCCCTCTCTGGCGTATACTGGTGTTAAGTGTGTTCTTCACTGATTGACACAGGATCTCAGAGTAGGAGAGATGACCGTTTCCCTCTCTGGCGTATACTGGTGTTAAGTGTTCTTCACTGATTGACACAGGATCTCAGAGTAGGAGAGATGACCGTTTCCCTCTCTGGCGTATACTGGTGTTAAGTGTTCTTCACTGATTGACACAGGATCTCTTAGTAGAAAAAAATGACCGTTTCCCTCTCTGGCGTATACTGGTGTTAAGTGTTCTTCACTGATTGACACAGGATCTCAGAGTTGGAGAGATGACCATTTCCCTCTCTGGCGTATACTGGTGTTAAGTGTTCTTCACTGATTGACACAGGATCTCAGAGTTGGAGAGATGACCGTTTCCCTCTCTGGCGTATACTGGTGTTAAGTGTTCTTCACTGATTGACACAGGATCTCTTAGTAGGAAAAATGATTTCCCTCTCTGGCGTATACTGGTGTTAAGTGTTCTTCACAGATTGACACAGGATCTCTTAGTAGGAAAAATGACCGTTTCCCTCTCTGGCGTATACTGGTGTTCTTCACTGATTGATTGACACAGGATCTCAGAGTTGGAGAGATGACCATTTTCCCTCTCTGGCGTATACTGGTGTTAAGTGTTCTTCACTGACTGACACAGGATCTCTTAGTAGGAAAAATGCCCGTTTCCCTCTCTGGCGTATACTGGTGTTAAGTGTTCTTCACTGATTGACACAGGATCTCAGAGTAGGAGAGATGACCATTTCCCTCTCTGGCGTATACTGGTGTTAAGTGTTCTTCACAGATTGACACAGGATCTCTTAGTAGGAAAAATGACCGTTTCCCTCTCTGGCGTATACTGGTGTTAAGTGTTCTTCACAGATTGACACACAGGATCTCTTAGTAGGAAAAATGACCGTTTCCCTCTCTGGCGTATACTGGTGTTAAGTGTTCTTCACTGATTGACACAGGATCTCAGAGTAGGAGAGATGACCATTTCCCTCTCTGGCGTATACTGGTGTTAAGTGTTCTTCACTGATTGACACAGGATCTCAGAGTTGGAGAGATGACCGTTTCCCTCTCTGGCGTATACTGGTGTTAAGTGTTCTTCACTGATTGACACAGGATCTCAGAGCTGGGAGAGATGACCATTTCCCTCTCTGGCGTATACTGGTGTTAAGTGTTCTTCACTGATTTGACACAGGATCTCAGAGCTGGAGAGATGACCGTTTCCCTCTATGGCGTATACTGGTGTTAAGTATTCTTCACTGATTGACACAGGATCTCAGAGTTGGAGAGATGACCATTTCCCTCTCTGGCGTATACTGGTGTTAAGTGTTCTTCACTGATTGACACAGGATCTCAGAGTAGGAGAGATGACCGTTTCCCTCTCTGGCGTATACTGGTGTTAAGTGTTCTTCACTGATTGACACAGGATCTCAGAGTTGGAGAGATGACCATTTCGCTCTCTGGCGTATACTGGTGTTAAGTGTTCTTCACTGATTGACACAGGATCTCAGAGTTGGAGAGATGACCATTTCGCTCTCTGGCGTATACTGGCGTTAAGTGTTCTTCACTGATTGACACAGGATCTCAGAGTTGGAGAGATGACCATTTCGCTCTCTGGCGTATACTGGTGTTAAGTGTTCTTCACTGATTGACACAGGATCTCAGAGTTGGAGAGATGACCATTTCCCTCTCTGGCGTATACTGGTGTTAAGTGTTCTTCACTGATTGACACAGGATCTCAGAGGTGGAGAGATGACCATTTCGCTCTCTGGCGTATACTGGTGTTAAGTGTTCTTCACTGATTGACACAGGATCTCAGAGTTGGAGAGATGACCATTTCCCTCTCTGCGTATACTGGTGTTAAGTGTTCTTCACTGATTGACACAGGATCTCAGAGTTGGAGAGATGACCATTTCGCTCTCTGGCGTATACTGGTGTTAAGTGTTCTTCACTGATTGACACAGGATCTCAGAGTTGGAGAGATGACCATTTCCCTCTCTGGCGTATACTGGTGTTAAGTGTTCTTCACTGATTGACACAGGATCTCAGAGTTGGAGAGATGACCATTTCGCTCTCTGGCGTATACTGGTGTTAAGTGTTCTTCACTGATTGACACAGGATCTCAGAGTTGGAGAGATGACCATTTCCCTCTCTGGCGTATACTGGCGTTAAGTGTTCTTCACTGATTGACACAGGATCTCAGAGTTGGATAGATGACCATTTCCCTCTCTGGCGTATACTGGTGTTAAGTGTTCTTCACTGATTGACACAGGATCTCAGAGTTGGAGAGATGACCATTTCCCTCTCTGGCGTATACTGGTGTTAAGTGTTCTTCACTGATTGACACAGGATCTCAGAGTTGGAGAGATGACCGTTTCCCTCTCTGGCGTATACTGGCGTTAAGTGTTCTTCACTGATTGACATAGGATCTCAGAGTAGGAGAGATGACCATTTCCCTCTCTGGCGTATACTGGCGTTAAGTGTTCTTCACTGATTGACATAGGATCTCAGAGTTGGAGAGATGACCATTTCGCTCTCTCTGGCGTATACTGGCGTTAAGTGTTCTACACTGATTGACATAGGATCTCAGAGTTGGAGAGATGACCATTTCGCTCTCTGGCGTATACTGGTGTTAAGTGTTCTTCACTGATTGACATAGGATCTCAGAGTTGGAGAGATGACCATTTCGCTCTCTGGCGTATACTGGTGTTAAGTGTTCTTCACTGATTGACACAGGATCTCAGAGTTGGAGAGATGACCGTTTCCCTCTCTGGCGTATACTGGTGTTAAGTGTTCTTCACTGATTGACACAGGATCTCAGAGTTGGAGAGATGACCATTTCGCTCTCTGGCGTATACTGGTTAAGTATTCTTCACTGATTGACACAGGATCTCAGAGTTGGAGAGATGACCATTTCCCTCTCTGGCGTATACTGGTGTTAAGTATTCTTCACTGATTGACACAGGATCTCAGAGTAGGAGAGATGACCGTTTCCCTCTCTGGCGTATACTGGTGTTAAGTGTTCTTCACTGATTGACACAGGATCTCAGAGTTGGAGAGATGACCATTTCCCTCTCTGGCGTATACTGGTGTTAAGTGTTCTTCACTGATTGACACAGGATCTCAGAGTTGGAGAGATGACCATTTCGCTCTCTGGCGTATACTGGCGTTAAGTGTTCTTCACTGATTGACACAGGATCTCAGAGTTGGAGAGATGACCATTTCGCTCTCTGGCGTATACTGGTGTTAAGTGTTCTTCACTGATTGACACAGGATCTCAGAGTTGGAGAGATGACCATTTCCCTCTCTGGCGTATACTGGTGTTAAGTGTTCTTCACTGATTGACACAGGATCTCAGAGTTGGAGAGATGACCATTTCGCTCTCTGGCGTATACTGGTATTAAGTGTTCTTCACTGATTGACACAGGATCTCAGAGTTGGAGAGATGACCATTTCCCTCTCTGGCGTATACTGGTGTTAAGTGTTCTTCACTGATTGACACAGGATCTCAGAGTTGGAGAGATGACCATTTCGCTCTCTGGCGTATACTGGTGTTAAGTGTTCTTCACTGATTGACACAGGATCTCAGAGTTGGAGAGATGACCATTCCCTCTCTGGCGTATACTGGTGTTAAGTGTTCTTCACTGATTGACACAGGATCTCAGAGTTGGAGAGATGACCATTTCGCTCTCTGGCGTATACTGGTGTTAAGTGTTCTTCACTGATTGACACAGGATCTCAGAGTTGGAGAGATGACCATTTCGCTCTCTGGCGTATACTGGCGTTAAGTGTTCTTCACTGATTGACACAGGATCTCAGAGTTGGAGAGATGACCATTTCCCTCTCTGGCGTATACTGGTGTTAAGTGTTCTTCACTGATTGACACAGGATCTCAGAGTTGGAGAGATGACCATTTCCCTCTCTGGCGTATACTGGTGTTAAGTGTTCTTCACTGATTGACACAGGATCTCAGAGTTGGAGAGATGACCGTTTTCCTCTCTGGCGTATACTGGCGTTAAGTGTTCTTCACTGATTGACATAGGATCTCAGAGTAGGAGAGATGACCATTTCCCTCTCTGGCGTATACTGGCGTTAAGTGTTCTTCACTGATTGACATAGGATCTCAGAGTTGGAGAGATGACCATTTCGCTCTCTGGCGTATACTGGCGTTAAGTGTTCTTCACTGATTGACATAGGATCTCAGAGTTGGAGAGATGACCATTTCGCTCTCTGGCGTATACTGGTGTTAAGTGTTCTTCACTGATTGACATAGGATCTCAGAGTTGGAGAGATGACCATTTCGCTCTCTGGCGTATACTGGTGTTAAGTGTTCTTCACTGATTGACACAGGATCTCAGAGTTGGAGAGATGACCGTTTCCCTCTCTGGCGTATACTGGTGTTAAGTGTTCTTCACTGATTGACACAGGATCTCAGAGTTGGAGAGATGACCGTTTCCCTCTCTGGCGTATACTGGTGTTAAGTGTTCTTCACTGATTGACATAGGATCTCAGAGTTGGAGAGATGACCATTTCGCTCTCTGGCGTATACTGGTGTTAAGTGTTCTTCACTGATTGACACAGGATCTCAGAGTTGGAGAGATGACCGTTTCCCTCTCTGGCGTATACTGGCGTTAAGTGTTCTTCACTGATTGACATAGGATCTCAGAGTTGGAGAGATGACCGTTTCCCTCTCTGGCGTATACTGGTGTTAAGTGTTCTTCACTGATTGACACAGGATCTCAGAGTAGGAGAGATGACCATTTCCCTCTCTGGCGTATACTGGTGTTAAGTGTTCTTCACTGATTGACATAGGATCTCAGAGTTGGAGAGATGACCGTTTCCCTCTCTGGCGTATACTGGTGTTAAGTGTTCTTCACTGATTGACATAGGATCTCAGAGTTGGAGAGATGACCGTTTCCCTCTCTGGCGTATACTGGTGTTAAGTGTTCTTCACTGATTGACACAGGATCTCAGAGTTGGAGAGATGACCGTTTCCCTCTCTGGCGTATACTGGTGTTAAGTGTTCTTCACTGATTGACACAGGATCTCAGAGTTGGAGAGATGACCGTTTCCCTCTCTGGCGTATACTGGTGTTAAGTGTTCTTCACTGATTGACATAGGATCTCAGAGTTGGAGAGATGACCGTTTCCCTCTCTGGCGTATACTGGTGTTAAGTGTTCTTCACTGATTGACACAGGATCTCAGAGTTGGAGAGAGATGACCATTTCGCTCTCTGGCGTATACTGGTGTTAAGTGTTCTTCACTGATTGACATAGGATCTCAGAGTTGGAGAGATGACCGTTTCCCTCTCTGGCGTATACTGGTGTTAAGTGTTCTTCACTGATTGACATAGGATCTCAGAGTAGGAGAGATGACCGTTTCCCTCTCTGGCGTATACTGGTGTTAAGTGTTCTTCACTGACTGTGGTCCGTCTTACAGCCTTCGGTGGAGCAGTGAGCTGAGGGGGGGGGGGGGCTTGATTCCCCCCCCTCCCCCCCATTCTTTCGCGCCTTAAGTGGAACGTCCTGCATATAATGCCTGTCTGATTGACGTGCTGCCAGAGTAACACGAAAGCCAGTAATATCATAGTAGGAAAGAAAGCAGGGAGGTGTTAGTCATCTGGGGTGGAAGAGGGGGTCTGGAGTGAGACGAGGGAGACAGTACTTCCCACCACCTGAACTGTGAGATAATATAATTGAGATCAGCGGTGACAACATCTGAGACGTTAATGTTCGTCAGCGTTTACGCTAATGAACGACGCCAGGATGTCTGCACCTGTGAGAGACATGCAGGTATGGACACCTCCCCTGTCCATGGATTTCGCATCAAGCACAGCTAGACCACAAGAGTCACTGCCACGGCGCTCATACCGGTCAGGCTGGATTGAGTAGGGGAGGGAAAGAGCGGAGGTTCGTGGCGTCTTGCTAGTGGAGAGGGAGTGCCAGGAAAAATGCAATCCACCTATGATTGCCGCACTGTAAGAAAAAGCTAGGAGAGCGTGGGGTGGGGGAGCTGGGAGAGCGTGGGGTGGGGGAGCTGGAGAGCGCGTGGGGGGGGGTGAAATCGGGTGGGGAGAGGAGTGGCGTTGGCAAGATGCCCTGCAGTTACGTTAACGTTCTCTGCCACATTGTCGTCAGCACTTGTGCGATGAGCTGTGTGTGTGTGTGTGTGTGTGTGTGTGTGTGTGTGTGTGTGTGTGTGTGTGTGTGTGTGTGTGTGTGTGTGTGTGTGTGTGTGTGTGTGTGTGTGTGTGTGTGTGTGTGTGTGCGCGCGCCTGTGTGTGTGTGTGTGTGTGTGTGTGTGAGAGAGAGAGAGAGAGAGAGAGAGAGAGAGAGAGAGAGAGAGAGAGACAGAGACAGAGACAGAGACAGAGAGACAGAGAGAGAGGAGAGATGAGCAAATGACAGTCAGCCATCACGTCACAAGATCGCACATCACACATGCGGTCAGCACCACCGGAGAAAGCACCACGGCAACAGTATTCCCAACGACGGAGTCAAACATGGCAGGAGGCCATGACCTAGAGTCTGGAACAGCTTGTGATGTTGAGCATGGAAACAGAGTTCACTGGCTGGAGAGGATGACTGGGAATGCACCGTAGACCTTCCGGCATGGGCAAACCATCCACAGATCATCAGGCAGAGCGGCATGAGACCGGGGTATTGTTCTTGCTCTCAGGTTCATCAAAATGAATCATCCTAATCGATCTCACCACGCTGTCTACACGACTGAGATGACGCCCATCTAGCAAGTAGCTTGAGGGAATTTAGCTTCCAGGCCCAAGTGCTCGCCATAAAGGTTGTAGCAAGCTCAGAAACAGCTCAGAATTGTTTAGTAAGAACAGGACCAGAACCCTGAAAGCAATGACGGAGACAGCTGAAATCCAGCTGGATCTGGTCGAGGAGGAACAAAAGTGATCTTTTTAATAGGCTTACGTTTCTCAACTTAGAACAGGTGTCCCGTTAGCAAGATGGGTAAGTCGTCCATCTAAGAAAAAAAAAACACGCTTTGATACGCCCATCCATCAAAAAAGTGGTGGGGTCGATTCTCAGCAGTGCAAGGAAAATACAAAGCTGGCAAAAATTAGGGCATCTCTGGGAGTCACGACCTGGATGAGACCCGGCCCCCTTAGAGTGTAAGGAGTTCAGGGTTGAAACACTTGTCTGAGGGGGGGGGGGGGGGGGTGGGGGGTACTTCTACTCTCCGGAGACCTTCTGCTGTCAAGCTCTCCTCACAGGTTTTCCCCCTTCTTTTAACAGTTTGGAACAGAAAAGACCAAAAATAGAAAACAAGAAGGAAATTTGAATGAAAAAACAAACAAACAAACAAACTGCGGGCCATTCCCCATACACCAACGCTCACCTGACCCAGCCGACTGGTCAGAGGTGATAGCTGAGAAGCACGGGAACCTGGCCCTGATGCCGGACACAAACACCTGTGCCAGAGTCGTGAATCACTAATGAAGGTGCGTATCTCAGGGAACCCTTCTCACAGAAAGAAAAGGGGGTCAGCACTCGCTCGGTGTGACTTAAACGAGAATCCCGCTCAAAAGTAAACAAAAAGCACAAAAAGATAGACAACAAATGCCAATATTTATGTGTGTGTATAGATAGAAAGATCGATAGACAGACAGATAGACAGATATATAGATAGGAAGATAGATAAATTGATAGATAGGTAGATAGACAGATAAATAGATAGATAGATAGAGGTGATAGGCAGGTAGATAGATAGATAGGTAGGTAGGTAGATAGATAGATAGATAGGTAGGTAGATAGATAGATGGATATATAGATAGATAGATAGATAGAGGTGATAGGTAGGTAGGTAGGTAGATAGATAGGTAGGTAGACAGACAGATAGATAGATATACAGATAGATGGATAGATAGATAGATAGATAGATTCCTTGGCCCTGGAACAATTTAGGAATTTTAGAAACAAAGA